>DWNY01001122.1:0-13425 GCA_018250635.1 Telegonus apastus | reverse complement strand
GTCAAACTGATTGCATCGATGTCGGTACAAAGCTATTTTTATTCAAGCATTAAGATTATTTTATGCTCTATCATTCTAATTTCATTTCTAATTCTAATTTCATTTCATTTCTAATGATATGGTTTATCACCAATATAAAGTTCGTATGTTTATATGATATCCATAAGAACACATTCATGTGTTCATATATGAAGCTTCCACCTCACATAAAGGGTATTCACTCCAAACAATAAGAACAAAACATTTGCATGCAACAGAAAACTATCATAAAAGTAGCCTACTAGGTTTTACAACTCCGTGTTATTACATAAAACCTTACATTTTAGTTATGATCAGTAAATCACAAGAAAGGGATAAATTATTAATCGCATTAAGCTTCGGAATAAATAATATGGTCATAAGATAATACAAAGTTGTGTGTGAAATATAGGTTCAAAGATGATGATATAGATTCAAGACTAATCTAAT
Organism: Telegonus apastus; assembly: GCA_018250635.1. Taxonomy (NCBI): domain Eukaryota; kingdom Metazoa; phylum Arthropoda; class Insecta; order Lepidoptera; family Hesperiidae; genus Telegonus; species Telegonus apastus. The sequence continues at coordinate 12,957 of DWNY01001122.1, read as the reverse complement.
TTGAAGTCTTCTCATCGTGTAAATACATGTTTTGATTGATTTTATGGCAAATTTAAACCATTGTTATTACCTATATTTTTCAAGGGTAAAAATTTAAAAAAATGTACTTAATTTAATATTTTTAACACATTTGTTATTTTAATTATTTTTCAATGTTGTAGTTTACATTGCGTGCTAAGCATGAAAGAGTCATGACTAAAAATAACAAGCGTTAAACGTATCACTTTGCATTAAGCATAGTTTTACAAAATCCAACAAATCTCAGGCCTTGCGCCACCAAAACGAAGAACTACGAAAATGATACAAAACAAGGCGAATTAAAAGAAAATTACAGCCGGCCGGCAATCGCACCGTTTACAATAAACACATAATTGTACGGTCAGTATACCAATGGCATATACGATTGGCCGAAATAACTGTGTGCAATTTGCTCAATAAATCGTTCCTTGTCGCTTGCATGTGCAAGTGATGCATTAAATGCTCGCTTCATAACGTTTTGTGTCTCATTTCGTATTATTAACGCCTATCGTTATTTTTTGTACAAGGTCTACTTTAAACGAATAGAAAGAATATTTCAGACACCTACGTATTTATTTGATATTGCCAGTTATAATAAGGCTACTTACAGTACTTAGAACGATTCATCTAAGTATGTCTGTCTTACTACATTTTTAAATCTAGACCATAGCAGATCAAACACGGCTCCTATACCTTTGACTTTAAATAACACGTTATACTGATGAGTTCTATCGCCTTTGAAAACTGTTTTAATAAAAAATATTCAAGTACGAGTTTTAACTTTGACTAATGTAATATCTCTACTTAAACCTAAAATTGCTTAGCAATTGTAATGAAAACTTATTTTCTAATCATCAGCGCCCTAAACGTTGTCGAACATAAAACTACGTCCATATTAGAAACGTGTATAATCATGTACACAAGTCACGTGCCAAGTACAATCAATAACAGTAATACACAATCGCCGACAAAATGCGAACGGTCAATAACTTGAGTCAACAAGATGAGACATCAGTGTTGCCAGATGTAAAAATAGTAAATATACTTTCATATTACACGCCCGAATCAAAGGGAGACGGGTGATTGGCACTATTGTGACATGATACGGGAAAGATTATTTGTGTTACGTAATTATGATATAGACTCAGAATTAGGTCTTAATAACCTTAACGAAAATACAGGAGGGTAAAGATCGCTTCCAATCTTAAATTGTTTCCATAGTATTTTTATGAGAAACAATTTTTTTTTATTGTTTACGAATATGTTATTTACTTATATTGTAGGTTACTTTTGCAAAAATAACGATAATCACGCTGCTGCTATCAGCAGCAGCATTAATTCCTTAATTATGATTAGAAGTAAGCTATTACTAGCTGTTGCCTGCATATGCACAGAGTACAACACAGCATAATACAATATTTACCCCCTCGGAGGTAAAATATCAATAAATCCTTACTTATTGAGTGAATATTATAAAATGAACCTAGACCCGAATTTTTTAGTTTTGCCAGCAAATATCCTTTCGCCATTGTATATTATAGGTTTTTAATTTTTATGAAAATTGTTTTTATATTTGCTTAGTGACACCTACAAGAGCAGATAATAAGAACACGTATGATCATATCAATAAAGTAAGACATTTCCACATAAGTGTGGGTGTAGTGGCTTACATTGCAACACCGAGAGACTTACGTCTTCGCCATAAACTCTTTCATTTGGCTCGGACGAGTCTTATGAACAATAAAACGTTGAGGGCTGGAGATTCGGACTATAATAAAATATTTGCCCTAACGCGCTAATCCGCCTCCCTCACTTGTAAACGTTATTTGGGGAATAAAGCGAACAATGTTTAAGACAATATTAAACAACAGAATATATTCTATTCTTTAAATTATACTAGCTACTAGACTTGCTTTTTGCGTACAAGTTATGTGTTATCGGTTTCGAAAATTTACACTTATTGGCTTCCCATGGATGATATATGTATGTATATTGAGAAGAAAATTCAGGAGTTGATAAATAACGCATTGGAACACATTATAAATCCTAATTCTTATACAATTCTAATTCTAACTATTATAACTGCGAATGTGAGTTTGTTTGTTTGTAACGCCTTTACGCGTTAACTACTTAATCGATCACTGAAATTTTGCACACATATTTCGAGGAGTTCAGAAAAGTACATCGAATACATTTCATCCTGAAAAAAATACTACACCCGGGGGATAGAAAAATATTTTTTATATCTTTAAGCTACCTGTTGTACCTAGGGCTTTTTGATATTAATTAAGTATATTTGCATTATACCTGAAGCATACAATTTTTAATACATGTAATATAATACACATACATATAAGCTATTGGCTAGACTTTTCTTTACCGCGCTGTTTAGATCGATTCCAGAAACTATTAAACTTAATCATCTTCATATGATTTAAGATTATGCCAGTGGCATTTTTTTGTTAATTCCCTAGAAATGTAGATAATAATAAAAGCGATATCGTTTGATTAAACTAAATTTACTTAAGTTACTTTAATTATTAATTCCTTGATAAGCGTTGCTGTGTCTTCTCAGTTACAAAGTACAAAGTTATTAAATTATTGTCATATGTATCTTACATGTACACATTAACGCGAGCAGAGCCGCAGGTAAAAGCTAGTTTCAACTATATCCATTCATTAACCTGAATTTTTTACCTAAGTATTTAATAAATCAAAATGATATCACCTAATGACCTTTACATAACGTGAATACCAGTAATGGAACTTATTCAGTGGTTCTTAACCTTCTTAATTATGAAATCAATCATACAATATTCATAGTTTCACATCTGATATTAACTGCACATTGTAAAAACGTAAATGACTAATAATTAAATCAAACGGAAATGATTGGATATAAAACACACATTTATAAGCGATACAATGTAACAGTTTCAATAACGTCATAAAAGATGTTAAAAATTGTGTTTACGACTACATACATACCTACACATTTTTTGTCGCAGAGATAAAACTCAACGTTTCGCGATTATAATTAAACAATGGTTAAATTAACATAATCTGTTTGACATAGGTCTATTTTAAGAGTGTTTGTTGTGGGGAGAGACTAAGAATAAGGCAAAATGGTATCCGTTTCTTATTCTATTTTTATGTCCCACTAGTGGGAATACGTCTCTTTCCATAACTAGGGGAGGGTTAGAGTTTGCTCCAGCACGATGCTCCAATGCATGTTACTAAGATATAAGGTTATGCAAGGTACCTACGGGGTAGCTGTCTGATGTTTTCTAATCGCCCATATGCCTCCGCTGAAGTTAGTCCCAGGCATTCCAACCTAGTCCTCAGGTGTAGCAAATGTAGCATCTACAAAAAGCACATGAGGCAAACCTCATATGAAACACTACTTTATCTGGGGATGATCACAGTTTCACTTGGCGGCAGTAGTTACTCGCTATCAGGTGGGCTACATACTACTTCGACGATATAAAAATATCAAAACAATTACCCCAGGTAAAGCAAAATTTCGTACAATATAAACTTTTACGTAAAGCATTCGCTTCCGACATATCACTCAAAATCCCGCAAAACCGGATAACTTAACGCAGTGCCACCCAATAGGAAACAAGTTTCGTCAATCCGGGACTATTTCGTTGCGAAATAAAACTTCTCCCTCGTGTGCGGAAGAGGGTCAGGCTTAATTACCCGTAAATTGACCGGGATTCGGCTTCATCCCGGATAGATATATGTGCGAGGATTACCGCGTGTCATACACGTTATTACGTTTATGCGTTTGTAGGTGAGAATATCACAGTAGTTAGATGAGTGTATTGAACAATAAAATGTCATATTGTGCTCACTTTTCATTGCTTTATATTCATTGCATATTGGTCTTTTGATTGGACTAAGTAATTAATTACCCCAATTTTACAAGTGAACGACATTTATTTAGATTTTTTTATAAGATTAAAGTTGCAAACGAGCATGCAGTTTAATAGAACAAACAAACACACATTTGAATTTATGATAGTTAGGATAATAGAATGAATAAATAGCTAATGAATTAGATAGTTATGAATTACTTTTTAGGGTTCCGCACCCAAAGAGTTAGAACGGGACTACTAAATCTCCGCTGTCACGGTGCTCTACCGGTCTACGAAACCGGTATTTATCCCAGTATTTCAGTTTAGATCGATTTTTTTTCGTCGTACGGAACTGTACGTTTGTTACTTCAACTCGTACTTACTTAATCAATTAACTCGCTGAAATAGAGGTGATCATGTTATGTTTATTTGTTGTGCATTATTGTTGTAAAATTTAAAACTCTATTTTCTTATTATAAATTTCGAACAAAAATAGTAAGAAAATGTAAGTCGTACTTCATATTATCATACAATAATCTCAGATAAGTTCCTCATTTTTTGAATAATATCCACTCAAAAGTATCGATGTAAAATGAAATCCATCAAAGTGCCACAATGGGCCGAATTGATCTCGATTCTCGACCTAGAACTTGTTAAAAGTAACTCATCCGTAAACTTTCACAATGGAAGCGACGCCATTGTTACATAATAACTATCGAAGATATAGAAATATCGAACCATATTTTTATTAATATTGCGCACAAAAGAGAGATTATCTGTCGGTGGTTTTGGCGGCAGCTGCCACCGTTCATATTAATTCGCTGTTCGAACAACGATACAATTTTTAAGAGGCAAATTATAGATATTGCGGAATGTATCTTCGAAACACGAGACTTACTTAAATTACATACTCGCCTATGTTAACGTTTTATAAGACAATTTGAAATAGGTAAGATTCGAAACAATCTTTCATAAAGCAATATCATGGTAATTTACATGTTAATATAGTAATAGTTGTTTTCAACAACATTTAATTGCACTTTAAAGAAATAATTAACATAACAAATGGAATACATTAAATATGTAATTCGTGATATGAACAATTTGTCCATCCATTACATAATTGTTCCCGAGTGTAATTAGAACTTGGGTGAATTGAATAATAAATACATTTCTGAATCGTCATATTTATCTCTGTCGTCCGAGTCATGACATGCCGTTTCCTTCATGAATTAATACGGGGTTATTACGTGTCGTCGAACGTAGTCAGTTGCTGAAGAAAAAACGTGTAATTTCGACCAACTCGATCGATCGAAACAAAAACCGTTTTAGTATGTAAATGCTCCGGGCGAAATCGGGTCGACTTGTCGATAACAGGTTAAAAATGATGTATAGCTTGTCACAAAAGTTTTGATGCCGGTGGCAAATAAATCAATGTGGAATCGATATCATTCGTCGCGAGTTATTCGCCGAAAAAGATCATTCGTATTTTTAGTATTTAGTGGGAGAATATTTTAACTTTTGTATAATATTTATTAATATTTATATATCATTTATAATGTAAATAACGTAAATAGTATATTAATAAGATTTTTGCCATAGCAGATATGACGTACAATTAATACAATGATATATGATAGTACACAATAAAATATACAAATACATCTATTCACACTACTGTAGATTAAAAATAAATAAAATTCTTATCTGCTCCCATAAATCAACAATGAATTGCAACGTTTTAATAAAAACGGCAGTTTACAACAATTAAGCATCTGAGAAATGTTGCCAGCGCCGACATTCAAATGCGCCGGTATTGCTAATTAAAAGAAATTCCTTCGTTATGCTTTTACCCGCGCAAAAAACAAAATGAATGTGCCATGATGACTCCAAGGTGTGAGTAATGTCGTAAATGGCTAGGAAAACAACATTTTAATTGTAAACCTCGTTGCACACAACTAACAAAACTATGGGAATCGCGCAAAACTGGTGAGTGCGACGTTGATGTCTGTTATTATAAATGACTACAATAAAAAATCTAAGTTTAAATACACGAGGTAACCAAAATGTCATTAAACTACTGATTGCATGGTAAAAATTGTTTTGTAGGCTTATTTTACACTCTACTAGTATAAAATGACATGTGCCAACATTAGTACAATTACATACCTACCTAAATAAAGAGGTTCTTTATCAAAAAAATTGTCTTCGTTAAGAAAAGAGTTGATTTCATTTTGTATGCTTATTTTACACTCTGGATTCAACCCTTTACGAAAACAAAACAAAGTTTAAAAAAAAAACTACTTTATCTAGGTATGTAACGTGCCTAAGCCTATATTTACATGTGCCATCTCAAAGGCATTTGTTCTATAGCAGTGCAGAAATAATTCGGATACTTATTGAGCGCTCGATTCGAATGTCAGGAATTCGAAACATTGGGATCGATATATGGAGCAAAGAACGGGAGTGCCACTCGTGTTGTAATGTGCATTCCTGGAATACTTGGAACCTGTTTATTTGATTGTTTGTTATTATTTCATATTTGCTTCATTCAGAATTAGGAAATTAATTAGATGGACACTTGTGGTACGATTAAGATATTAGGCGTGTTTAAGTTTGTAGACCTCGTTGTAGTTTTTCTGCCTCATATATCTAGCTATGCCTGATAGTGTGTAATGTGTTTGAGGTGACTTATGTACTTAATTATTTTATGCACTTGGTTACAACTGGCAACCTTCCTCGAGTAGTACCTAATTGTATGCTACTTGGAATTAGGTGCAGGTGTACGAAGATTGCGCAAGAATTATATAGCTTTATATAGAAGAAATTTGTCATTTCCAAAAATTGTGACTAAAATAATGTTTTTTTTACATTACGAGTAGAAGTATGTTAAAATAGCGCAGAATTTCGCATCGGAAATAATCAACCACTAAACAGATTAATATCAGAAGGAATGTATAGTATTAACTGGTTTGTTGGTATTATTGTAATATAATCGACTAACTGCACAAAAAGATGGCTTTATTGGGCCTTGTGCAGAATACAGACTGTTATGATACCATGTACATGATGAAGTAATTTAATTTATCTATCACAGGTGCGAAAACAAACCTACAAAAATACGAAAAGCTTAATGCAATACGAGTTACAAGTATCTAAGGTGTAAAATTGTAACTTAGTGTAATCTAGCAGAGTAAAAACTATAATTGAATGCAATAAGTCATGTGTTCTATATAATTATATTTCATCGACGTAGCTTCTATTTTTAATCCAATTATTTTTATGCAAGGCAAACTTTAGTAATAAATTGATATTATCTACAGAATGACGTATAATTGAATGCCGATATTCGCATGTATCGGCCGCTAATAAGCGACTGTCTTGACATTGTAAAGGCATCTATCTGCAGGTGGACATCATATATTTAAGGGCTTTGTAATCTTATATATTAATACGTGAAGCGAAAATTTGCGGAACCACTTTTCGAATACTGCGTGCAGAGAGGAGTATGAAATTAGACATATGTGAAAGTTCATGAAGAGAAGGAGCGCGAAAGGATAATATTCAGTTAAATAACTATTCCAAAGATATTAAATGAAATAAAATAAAACATTCATTGTTTACATTACAGACAACAGTATGGACAATGTAAAACACAAATGGTCAACTATATCAGATGTTTATGTCAAAAATGCGTTATTTTTTTTAAATGCAGCTTAGCAAATTAAACTTAATTTTCCATAAAATGATTTCCTATTGCACAGACGAAAAATATATAACTTTGTTTTTTATTTGGGTGTATTAAGTATAGTTTTCATTTAGTTTTTATTATGGACGAATTTCGACCAATGCGGCGAGTCCACAAGTTTTTGTAAAAGCTTAACTTCTTAATGGCTTTGTTAAACATTGCAACTAACGTTATGCTTCCAGCTCCGTCTGCTACATTTCCATAACTCTTAATTTCTTTAAATGAAGAACGAATATGGACTATGCATTAATTTCTTATGTTTTATGTATGTAATTTTAGTCAGTATCCTTTAAATGTTTACATTAAAATCGATTCGATCATATTTATTAGATTTCGTGATAAATTAAAAGGTGTGATAAAAATATATCTTGACGGATCACCATAGTTTTAATGAGCACCCGAAGTAAATGTACATTTCTATTAAGTGTTTGTTCACTATTATTAATTACTAACGTACACTTAAGTACTAATTTATTCTTTTGAACTCATACTTTAAGAAACTATACATCAATTGTCAGACATAAGTAGCTTGACCTAAATACTTAATACTAAAATTGCTATATTATTCCACTATGTTAAAAAAACTAAAACCTAATCAATTACTAGCTCTATAGCAAAACATTTCAAATCAACACCAAGTTGAAAGTGTAATAATGATCAATTTTTCAATAAGGAATTCAAGTTATAGGAACGAGCATTAAAATGGCAGTAAAGTCATCCCCACAATGAATATCTATGGCCTCGTTCGATCAGGGGGCGTGCAATTGTTCCTTCAGTAGGCAATTACGTTACGACAATTTATACGGAAATTATTTTATATTCACCGTCTAAGAAATACGATGACATTTTGAATAACTTTACTCAGCACCTCTTTGACCTTTTATTGATCTAGATAAGCATTCATATCTGACATTTTATGTATGATGCAATTATGTCACCAAGGACTCAGCATGTCTACCTAATCAGACTAAAATATGGATTTCTAAGACTAACCTCATATTTAATAAACACCGTAAAAAGTCACTTAACTAGTAACAGAATAACTAGACGAGGATGTGCAAATGACAATGCAAATGACTGATGTAATAAATAAGAAACAACTTCATAATGAACAGGATGGAGGTAAGAAGCATTGATACTGTTAACTTTATTCAGTCCAGTTAATGAGATGACTAGTCAAGTTGCTAATTTCTCACTGTTCACTATCTCGTATCATCACTTAGAACGGTACACTGTATGAACGACAAAATCAATAATCACTTATCAGCTTTGCTTCAATCAGCGCAACTAAAAACTGATCAGCTACGTACCGGGCCTATTATATACGCTTAAGCAGCTATACCATTGTGCTACTGTAGTGCTAACGGTATAGCTACTACTCCGGGCAAATCATACAATGTTGTGTGGAAATCACACGTGAATTCTCTTCACCATCATTCATATAAGTGTAAACTTTTTCTAGCGTTCCGCACCACTTCGGCGTTTAATTATTGTTGCCACCGCGTTGATTGTTACGATTTCCTTATAAGGCACATCGGTAATTTGTTTGATTGCCTGCAATTGCTACTTAATGTTTTAGACATTAAAATTGTAAACGCAGCTGTGGATAGCAAGAAATTGCTATGACTGCTAACTCGCGCGCTGTTTATCGAGTGTTTTATGTATGTAGAGTAGGCAAAAACAATAGGCTTTCTATTCACTGATTGTGGAGGATGTGCAAATTACTTTTTATAATCCGATAAATGGTTAATAACGTTATACTGTGTAAAAAGTTTACGCGGTAATAGCTGTGTGTTAGCGCGAACTTTTTCAGTCGGTAATTACATAATTCTACACATACAAATGTAATCAGAAAAGGGAGCAAAGAGTAATCGTATGCACGACTTCTTAAGAAAAAACAATCTCTCAACAGTTTCTTTCATGGTATCTAATGGAGGCGGCTAAACGACAAACAGTCCACTCGATATCATGTTATCTGTCCGACAAATAATATAGCAAATAGCCAAGAATTTCCTAAGTGTGTTATACTAAAGATCACACCTAAAATAAATTAAAATGAATTAAATGTTTTCATTTGAAATATTTTTTAAGGCAGGCACACAGTATGAAATGATCATGGAAGCGTGGAAGACGATCCGGTGCACTGCAAATTATCGTACCTGATATTATAGTCTCATATGTATTAATGTGCGTACCTATGTCAGAAGAAAGAATTAGGCTGAAACATTTTATAAAAGAATTGGCCTACAAAATTTTATACCCCACTAAACCTTTCAAATACTTAGAAATACCTACAGTAGCAAAAGTAGGTAAAACCTAATGTTAAAATTAGATTAAATTAAGTATGGTAGTGGGTAATCCTTATTCGTGCATTTGAACTCTATACCCACAAAAGAAATAAAATATGGGTAGAACTTTGTTTCATTATCATATCCACGATACATACATATGATCCTATATCTTCAATTTCTACATTAATTACATTGAAGGTAAAACTGAAACCATATCTAATTTCGACACAATCCCTTCACTAAACCCAAACGTGACATCCACATTCAAAACCTCATGATTTGCTAACACAAGAACAAAAGCGTGAACAGAGAAGAGTCGCAAATTGACTGATCCATCACATCCCCTACCCTTAACATAAACAGGCAAATCCTTACTTAATTTCAGTCGCAGAATTCAATCAGAATGTAAAGCTTTATACCCCTGCGAGTAATGTTATAATGCCTTACATTATCCCCCCGTTATAACATCGGAGTCCGCGACAGTACGAAACCTTTAATTATTATCAACACATCATTTTCATACCGGTTTCCGAAATAATAGGGTTGTCGCCGAAAATGTTACACCGTGTCTACGCGCTGACTAATTAGACTTGCATGTACTGTACGCTACCCTTTATCGCTTTTCGTTATACGTTCAAAATACGACTACGTAAGATCAATTTTGATCCAATAAAATTAATGAAAATTTCATACTAGTGGCTCTGCTATTGAGGTAGTAGAACTCTTTATAGTTCTACTGCAGTGGCACTAATACCATACCCATTTATGCTTAAAGCAGTGTTAAGCATTGAATAGAGAAGTCTATGGGCGGCAGTTGCTAACTATTGGGTGGACTGCATATTCGTTTGCTATTACTATGTATAAAAAAACTATAAAATATTCAATTTATCGTATTTATTTTCCTTTACATTACAATTTAGAACTAATTGAACTCAATGCCCTATATAATTAATCGCTACCTACTTTATTTACTCTACCCCAAGTATATTGATAATGAAAGCCCATCAAATATTTAACGAAACATTAAGCTACTAAAAATAATCATAATCCGTCATCAATTGGAAACGTTCTGAGAGACAAAATGAGCAGCCCTTTCAAAGAGCACGTGGGAACGATCCCTTTCACGCATTTCATATTCCTATTTCCATTCCGTTCAACCTTCTAGGAGGATTATATTCTGCCTCGGATGTTTTCGTATCCTATTATTTCACAGGGTGAAAATGGGCCACCCGCCTGCCTCCTCACTCACCCAAAGTAACTACGTATGTGTGACATGCGTACCTATTGGTATTTATGCCCGATCTAATAATAGAATATGGATTTTGTTCAAACTATTGATCGAATGTTAGGTTATTTAAAGGATCAAAAAAACCAATACACTAAAGTAGATTAGGTTTATAGTATTTAAATAGCATTTATACGGTTAGCTTTCGCTAATGTTCAAGGATAAGACAATCTATGCGGTAAGGTTAATTGCAACGATATCAATTTCAACAGAAAAAATCCAGACGGAATAAACCAGCACGTTTTTCACTTATGAGTGTTTCGAATTGCAAATTTAGGGGAAAAAAGCGAACAAACTACACTCAAAGTCAAATGCGGCAGTGCGCGATAAGCAAGTGTCGCTTATGCAAGATCACGAATGTAATTGCTCCCTTGTCTGGCACGACACTTCAAGCTAGAGAGAGAAAGGATGCACGGAACACGTGAAAGTGAACGGGACAAAAAACAAAATAATCAACAAAGGCCTAAGCGACAAAAATGATTGATTGCCAGCCGTCTTGCGCTGAGCTCTATTTAATCACTTCATTCCCTTTTCTCCGTTTGTGTTGGGATAATTTTGTATTTGTGTAATTTGTATACGAAATGAGAAGGCATACCTCCCGAGAAGCCGGGGCTTCATATCCGGCGCCTATCCGGAGCCCGCAGAAACCCGATGTTGATGTTATCACATGTCATGATTCCGATGCCTTTGATTTATTACAAAATTTATACATGTTTTGGCAAAAAGCTAATTATTTACACCCAATAACTTGAACAAGCTTCGTTATATTAAATATTTTGCAGGAATTTAAAGATGGTTTGCGGAATGCAATCAAGATAACTGCTTGTGTCAATCAAGTTGACTTCGGTTCGAAATCAAATCAATCAAGTAAAGGACAAATACGAAAGGATAGGTAATATAAAGATAAACAATTAAAAATACTGACGCAATTTGTTGTGTATTTGTCTTGTTTTATTCGGTAGGATGGGATCCTAAGTTTATGAGTTTGAAGTTATTTTAGAAATGTTTCACTATTTTATTGCAAAAAATATTTCGCAATTTGACACCAGTAATTTAGATTAGTTTCTTATTATTTTTGTGCTTCAATAATTAGCATGATAACATTTAAAACCAATAACATCTGATCATAAATTAGTTCAAAAGTACCAGGTTAACATAACTTACCGCTCATATGTCCGTTTTCATACGGCGAGTAGTCGCCGTTTTCGAGGCGGTGCTTCTTGAAGGGGTGTCCAGGGAATTGCGTAGCGGCTAGCGAGAGGCCCACTCCGGACGCGCGCTTCGGTGGTCGACCCGGTCTGGAGCTGCGGACATAGTAGCACGTTACTGCCGTTTAAGACAATCCACTTAGCCTAGAAAGGTGATAAGAAAAATTACTCAAAAAAACCAAAAAAAATCCTATATAGCAAATATCACCCGCGACAATATTGATTGTTTATACGTAGGACTATATAAGTGTTTCAAAACGAAATATCAGGGTACTAGGCATGCATCATGTTTTTTTGGAAATAAGCTATACTTATTAATGTTATGAAAATATACATGTTACTGATAAAAATATTTGTGCGAATCGAATGTACATATATTTTAAATTGTATCATGTTTAATTCTGCATAATCGTACGGATTTTGAATATTTTGTTAAGAGCTACTACCTATATCTCGGTATTAAAGCATTGAAGTTTTTATGTAGTTTTATATATGTATACTTATATATTTACGTAATTTATTAATTTATAGCAACTATAGTATATGT
>DWNY01001121.1:0-13427 GCA_018250635.1 Telegonus apastus | reverse complement strand
ATTAAGCTTTGTAAAAAATTATTTACTTTCCACTGCCACATACATGTATTATATTTGTTGTCCATAACAAAACAAAATTTTTAAAGGGATACTATACTCCCATATTTATGTATAGGTAAAATAAGGCTTTGTAAAAACATTTGATACTTAATTTTATTAACGTTCATAAAATATATTGTTTCCTTTTCATGTTATGTCTGTTACCAATACTTGTTATTATTGAGATAGAAAATATGTTATGTATCTATGTATGTTATGTATCTTGTATGTTATGTATCTAGTATGTTATGTATCTTGTACGTTATGTATCTTGTATGTTATATATCTAGATTCAAAAACCATTAACACTTTTTAAACACATATAAATTTACATCGAAAAGTATATTATATAAAAAGTTGTCTCATTACACATCTAATCTATTGACGTCAAGGATCACATTTGAATTTACATAAAAGTGGGATTATTCTTTAACTAATTATACGAAATTCAAGTTTCCTAGTCTTCTAGCTCGCTTTAAAATTATAATTTGAAACAGTTTAAACTCGTGCTAGATTTTAAAATCGAATGATTATGTGTCTTGAATAATAATGTCCATTTATATTAAAATCCACATGCACTTAATAAAAGTCAATGAGACAGTAGACATCCAGTGAGTCTGGATCTAGGAAATATTTCTTTTCCTCCTCCTAGAACTTAACTCACCAGTACTCAAAAAAAATCTTTTTGACAAATTCTAAATTTGTTTTTTTTTTCTAATAAGTCAATCTCTTTACTTCCACTTATTTTGTATACAAATAAATAAAATTCAAGCATCTGTTTGTTACTAAATGCATATGAAAGTATACACGATACCAATAACAAAAAAAAGGCTGGCTGTTTGTCGATCTGTCTCTTTGTTCTGGGTAATCTTCGGAATGTTTGGCATGAATTTCACTGGCAGATAGCTGATAGTATAGGAAGTTACTAAGGCTAATTTTTGAAAAAAAAATAAGAGTCCCGCACAATAATTAAAGTAAAGTTTCGATTAGGTGTATTAGAGCCGGTTATCCTTCATGTTTATATGTAGGTATGTTACATTTTCAAATGCGGGCGATGCCGCGGGGCGCATCTAGTATAATAATATATTAACACATAATATATTTTGTTTGTTCCATAGCTTATAAACGACAGTGCATTACAGTAATTACGTGAACCTTTTCATCCATCCGTTTTTGTTTACACGACCATCGTTTGATGTACCCCACTTGATTTATCCAATAAGGTTAATGCGCCCATTGATTACGTACTTATGCGAATATGGACGAAAGCTGGGGTCGCCGTGCAAAATATTTGTCTGGTTATCATATTGATTTTGTTATTTTTTAACCATATCTCGTATATTACCTGGATTATATTTAGTGGTTAAGGACAAACGAGCAATGGTTTTGAAAATAACTTTAATTAAGATATTTAATGCTTTTAAGTAATAATTGGTACTGTTCTTAAAAGCTAAAGTAGTATAAAGGTTCATAATGAACATTTTAAACCACCGTAATACGAATGTGTAGGTACTGACACAGACCTAAGAGCGCTTTTATACAAATCTAATCCTTATCACACAATTATCGTATCAGATTTTATAAACTAACTTTTACATGACCACATGTTCCTATAAAATGCAAACTCATTACTCGTATATAACCTTTGCATCTCGATTTCTAGATTACATTCACTAGTAAGTTGAAGTACACAGACAGATGAAGATGAGAACGTAATACTATATTCAAATGTTAAGTATTTACGAGTACCTATAATACGCAAGGTACAAATAAGCGTACTTGAAATTGCACAAAACGCACTACACATAGGTAGTGGTGTGCCGTTCATTCCGATCAATCCCGGCCGCTAAGCCAGATTTCAATAGAGTATAATCTCGCCCTAATGAATCTCCAATCCGGATAACGTGGGGTTCCGTACGACTGGGGGTCTAGTTTAAAAAAACTTCAATTATTCCAACGCACGTCGAGAGCGACGCATGTTTTAATTCAGTTACGTTATATTGGGGACGACCCACGTTTCTTTGTCCTCTTAAAGCATATCGATGTCAATAAAGTTTTTGTTGTAAAGGGTCTTTATATTACAGTTGTAATGATTAGCTATGGAACTGCTTTTTTATAAGTACGCTAGCGAAACCATTGCCTATAAATCTATATGAAACTTTTAATTCGTTTATAACTACCAAGGTTTATGTAAGAAAGCATTTAATATTGCTATAAATAACAATCATAATATTTATTAATAATTTAAAAACCAATTTTCAAAGATATAGCAAAACTTTAACGCAGATTATGCTTTTCATTTGAAAATCCAATTCCATCGTTGCAGGTACGCAACAATCAGTTCGTTTAATCTTAATTCGGACATTTGATTCCGTCCAATAAATTGTGAGGGCCGGACGACACTAGGCTAATCCCATTGGCAGGCATTAGAACGGCTTTGTGCGGACAGATCGCGCTCGCACGTCGAAATTACCTAGCAATTGGTATCCGAGCCGAATTGCCTGCGGGCTCAGCCTAAATCGGCTGCAGACACTTTTATTGCCCCGGCAAAATCCCGCTGACCCGGACTCCACCCGATCCCGGCCGCTTTATCCCAGCCCTCTTAATCCCGGATTTGACGTCACTTAATCCGAACCCGTGTCGGATATCGCGTCGACACAGGCGCTCTCCACACTACGTGTCTATATTGATTCCAGATTTTGTACCCCATCTTCATTCAACTCTGCATGCAAACAAAGCGAGGAATCTTTTCATGGATTCTCATTCATTCCGTAATAAAATAATACATTTTTATGATGATGAATTAATTCAATCTCGACAAACGTAATCCGTAATCATTGTGACACAGGATTACTCGTCGCGAAATGCATCGCTTTCGGATATTTGAGCCCAATGATATGAAATTGTATGCAAAAAATGAGCAGATTAATTTGTGTTTTCATTGGGTGGTGCGTTATGCGAAAAATTGGGCGGCCGGGAACAAATGAAAATGATAGCATCGTATTATTTTATTCTGATGAAATGTCTTTTACGTAGCTATTCGTTGTGTACTTAATGCGAAAAGTCAGGTTAATTAAAATGGACAAAATCGAAATTTGGTGTCGCAATTTGTTTAATCCGCCTTAAGTTGCTATTAGATTTCACAACACATTCGTTTATTGAAACGATTTCACAAAACGGAATGTTAATGAAGAGATTAATACTGTTCACGGTGAAATGAATTAGACTGCTACACAGGTTTTGTATATAATAAAGCAATATGACACGAATGCGACTCGTTGAAAGACTCGTTACATTCATAATATGTTTACAGGGCCCCGTCGCGCATATCAGATCCGGCGAAATACGTAATAATATTCCGCGTTTAGAAGCCAAAATTATATTTGATGGCAAAGTGAATAGTCGCCTATTCCCATTTTAATGAGGATTATAGTTTCTAGTGCATTTAGAGCACTTCGCGCGGTAAAATTAATTACTAAATCGGGCTGTCTGCATCGTCTGAACGATGCGTTTCAAAGCCTACCATTCACATTTGCGCACAATTTAGATTTTCGGTAATCCCCTAAATTTTTGTGACAGTTTTATTTATTTAATAACAGATGTATATAAAAATACAAAAAAAAATATGATTGAAATGTTACTGAATCATTATTATTACTCTTCAGAATAAGACAAACTAAAGTATTTGTTATTCGTTGTATTGAAATATACTTAATTAAAAATCTATAAATATTGAGATGATTTCGTCAATGTTAACATATTAAATACGTTAACAGAATTAACTTTTTTACATATACGCGTATATTACAGTTTTCAGATATAATCTTTTGTACTCTATTCGATAGGTCTTGGTTTTTACTTTAATAAAACCTTATAGCTTCAGTACTTAATTTATCAGATTTCAAGAGCGTAAGCTAGCAGACAAAACTAAGAACCTACTTTTATCAAAGTACATTCACACATTACTAATTGGCAAATTCACATAAAACCTACCGCTATCGTTGTCCAGGTACTTATCGGTGATCAGGGGCAACATTCAAATTTGTATTCTAAATCACTAATGACCGCCTACACCCACAACTAAACATTAGGACATTTCGGCGATAATGCCGCTAAGTCCGCACACACACGGGCATTATTCCGATGGTAATTAGTCGGCAGCGTGCGCGCGGCCTAAACGGGCTTTTAACTTTTCAAATGCGTTCATTAAGTGCATACCGATTATTTGGTCGAATTTTCGCCGCTGATTGAGAATTGTACGGCATTAGTGCTCCGATGTGTTAATGCGTATAGTTTTATCCGCTTAATTATTTTATGTTATGAGTAATAACGCTAATCCTAATTAGCATCTATTTGAGTACGTTATGGCGCTGATTTATTTGAAATCATTTGTTATGTTAGAACTGACTGTGTGGAAATTTATTGATTGAAAACATCAAGGTGTATGTCGGAGAATTGTTGAACCCAATTTAATTTCGCCCGTTTTACATCTTGGTACTCCAGATATAGAAAAATTATATGCGTAGGTATTTGAAATAAATGAATGATTGCTTAACGGTAAAGAAGAAATCTTTTAAACTATAATTTTTCCATACTTTGAATTCTTTTCAGTCGTTAACAGATGGCGCTGTACACATAAGTAGTAATCATTTTATTCTAAATGCCATTCTTATTAAAATATCGAAACCAACACTCCAGTTTACCTTGTAGGTGTATACAGTTGCTACTAGCTATATTATCTGGTAGTGTCTTGCGGGTAAAGCCGGCCTAATCCTCGGCTCGGGCCGCAGAGCCGCAAGACGTCGCTTGTTGCTCACTGTGGGGCTTCGCGCTCTAAACTATGCATTCACACTAACTATGTATAATAAATCATGGTTTTATCGCGATACTCGGATTGATAAGCAGTTATATATTTCATGGTTATGGTAAGGAAGACTTACTTTTTTAGTTTAGCCGTTCCAATTTAGTCCTTATAGGTAGCAATGCATTTGTGGCGACCTCAGCTAACTTTGAACTTATCTGGGGTTGATTACAGATGTATGTATTTAGGCGGAAGTAACTAATGGATGTAACCATGTTTCTACCATCATGTAAGAATAATAAAGAAAATAATACAATTTACTTAATTAAAAAAATAAATCGATACAGTAAGGAATTAAAATAAGGACTGGTAGGTAAGAAGGTAACGAGCGAATAACAGCTAAGAGACCAATGCAACCAAATTCTTTTGAATAAATTGAATAATACATCGTCGACGGTTGCGGACTATCACTAGTGTATTAAGTTTCTGTCGCTCGTGTATAATCTTCCTTAGCTAAAATATAGCTTAGTTGAATCCATTTCCACCAATGCTGATTTAATCTAAAGATTGAAAATTTAGTGTGTAAACCTATTTTTGGATTTGACATATGCAAAGCTTCACATTTCTACTGGATTGACACCCTTATTTTATTTGGGATTCGATTCCTAGGGAGGGCAATAAAAACTTTACATCAAGGAGGTTGCATGCAATAATAAACTAATTTAACAACCTAAAAAGTCCCTGTTAACCTTTTGTTATA
This sequence comes from Telegonus apastus, assembly GCA_018250635.1. NCBI lineage: Eukaryota > Metazoa > Arthropoda > Insecta > Lepidoptera > Hesperiidae > Telegonus > Telegonus apastus. The sequence goes on along the minus strand of DWNY01001121.1, from coordinate 7,827 downwards.
AGAAAATCTCATCATTAGTACAATAGATTCAAAAATTTACTAGTTATTACATTTTAGTACTTATGTTATGAAAAAAATATTTCTTCGCTTCTAATAAGCTCATATGCTTCCAAAATGGCAGGTATAAGAAGATACCTGTGATTTTGTTTGCATAATATTTTAGGAAGTACTATCTTCTTGTAGTTGACAAGATAAATAGAAGCGATTTAGTTGTAAAATATTTGTTATGTTCGGTTTCAGCGTGGTTGGTAACGAAAGTAGCTACTCCAAGAGTACTCTTACTCGTACTGAGCTACTCTGGGTGTACTACACTGAATGTAGTACTCTTGGAGTGAATTTCGAAGGCAAGCACTAAGAAAATATCAAAGAATTATGTCTTCACTACTGAAAGGTGGTAGAACCCTTCGTTGTTCGACTCCAGTACCACCACCGCCTTATCTATTTCTACCTCATAACAGCAGTATTAAGCGCTGCTGTGTCCTAGTCTGAGCGGTGTGGTAAGGGAGACGTACTTATCCGAGGCGTTCCAACTAAGTCCTCAGGGGTAGCAACGCATCCGTGGCCGACCTCAGGTAGGACTGTGATCTTATCTGGGGTTGATTACAGACGTCCATGGGCGGTAGTGGCCACTTACCATCAGATGGGCTGCATGCTCGTTTCCTACTTCCAAAACATAAAAATATGATTTGTGTCTCATTATTAATCCATACCGGTATTCCCTTAAGTCAAATGAAGTATACTCTTATCAAAAAGATGATAAATAGTTACTACAGCACATGTGCTGCCTGCTGCCATGGGCAGTGTTCATAAAATCTATGTATATAGACCATAAATCCACCCAAACTTTCGATGCCTTGCCTCCTCTAAAGACTAATTTGGAACACCACATAAACAACATCTTACCTGTCTTATATGATGTACCTGACGTTTCTACCTTTACACTACTAGGTATAGACATACTAGATGACCCGGCAAACGTTGTTCTGCCATATAAATTATTTGCAGTGAATATTTGGGATTTTCAATAATAACGATGAATATTTTGTAACTCAGTAGATGGATGGATGACCGCTAGTGGCAAAAAATTCATTTGCGTTTCCTTGTTTCAACGTAAATAAATAACTGACAGTTACGTTAAGTTAATTCTAAAAAGTTTTCAAGTTCTTCAAGTAAGAAAGTTTTCTTAAATGAAGATTTAGTTACATTAGAAGTAATGTTCCGCTAAACTTACGATTTACAATAATTAACACAACAAAAAAGAATTAGCGAAATTATAACCATATTATTATTGCGTACATAGGTACGCAACATAATCGTCAGATATAGATCTGACGATTAAGTTGGAACACTGCATGTAACCTTTTATACATGATGACATTAAATTCTCAAATAGAGCATACAAATAAATACACATCACGCTATTTTTATAAACAATAAAGCGCCCTTGCATGCCAAATAGTTCTGTAACCATTACAACATATTTCGCTGTTTCCGTTGTAACTATACCTATCTTTTCCCATCGAAATTATTGATAAGTGCATCACACTGTTTTTATATGCAAAACGCATATAACCTTGCATCTTAAATATTTTTACCACCTTTACAACATATTTTACTGTATCCGTAATTTAACAAAGTCTATCTTAGCCCATCTATTGATCGAAATATGATAGACGGTGTTCCGAAAACAATGGTGCCCGTCCTTAAGATATCCCTAGCCACCACAGGATTTACTTAACCGCCCGGCGCTGCAGATTAATTATTTATGGACAGCCCCACTGCCCACAGGGTAGATTTAGCTCCCAGACGTTCTCCGATTCCTCTCTCATGCAAACTACTCGTCTTAACGCGAAATTGGCGGCCATGCTTAAATATTTACAAATAGAGTCTACGTGAAACATATTAAAGTCGCCTTTCCTTTGACTGAATAATTTAAGCGTCCTTTGTCTTCGTTGCCCGTAAAGATCTCGGGATTGCGATGACCACCTTGTCATGCCGAGCTTCTAAACCTCCGTTGCATCTTTGCGTACGTAATCGTTTAAGCCCGGTTGCTAGCTACCGAATAATGAATCTATATATCACCGCCCAACAGATAATGTCAACGCACTTTTACACGGATATGAACTTTAGAAAATCAATATTTATAATCAGCAGGCACGCAGCCCTTCGCTACGTATCGTGTTATACGTACTCGTACGTGTCGTTTTAATCCTTAAGGCGTAGCAAAGCACGTAATATGTAGAAACCTTCTTAACCTAACAGGATTATCGTGCGGAGGCAAGCATTTCAGGGCCGGATCACTCCTTGCCATCGCGGCTAAGGCGCAGATTTTATTACACAAATGAGATTAATACTCGAACACACAAACTCCGTTACGTGAGCGTGCCTATAAATATATGTACATAATATGTATCGCTTGTATAAATAAGGACGAATCAAAGTCGAATGTATTTGTTGAGAACGTCTCGCGGATACGTGGCGCCGTGTTTTCGACGTACGGTTTACTTTCGTGTCAATTAAAATATAGACAAACGGGGTATCTTCAAAAAGGCCATTTGTAATAGCGGAGACAATCACCGCCGGGAGCGAAAACTGACAAACGACGCAAGATAGCGAACGTCTAAACCGAGCTTTTGAACTTCTTTGACGCGTCTCGATAAGCGTACGACGGTGGTATTGTTGTTCGCGGTTGTGACAATGGTTCGTTTTGCGAGTTTTCACCAAGTCGTAAGTGGGTAAATGTGTTGCGATCGACAAGGGACGGGACAAAGCCGTGAGCGCGGCGTATTCAAGTTGCCGCAACAGTAGCTAAGATAATTATGACATTTCCTTTAAACATCCCCCTGCATTGGTACAGCGACCGAATTAATTGCCTACGAAACGCGATGCCGTATTAAATGGAACGGCCTTACGAAATGAGCACTATATTTCTGAGTGTATTAATTTTGTATCGTTCACTAATGTATCGTATAGCCAATAGTAGCGACATTTTTAATACATTAATATGTTATTTTACGAAAACACGAAATATGGTTTCCCGCTGTTGATATTTGCAAAATCTAGTTTTTTGATTGCTAATAATTTGTTTGGAATAGGTATTCAGCCTAAATTGGATGTAATTTAAGAAAAGGTCAAAAACAAATTTACACTAAATTTGTATTAATATCATTTTAAAACGCATTAAGTTTTATGTCGATACTTATGTAGGTAGAATATCAAACAATATACTTATTCAGTCCATTTTACCGTGAAATTAATTACATACATAGTAAATATTTCATTATTATTTTTCTTACTGCGGTCTTCATTCGAGGTTATAGGATTGCAGATGAAACAAGACAGTTATTTCTAGAGTTCAGAATTTGTTTCTCGACTTATGTACATAAAAAATGTGATGCTAATTTTAATCCAATTCCAACAGTGAAGACGCACCTAATTTTATGGCAAAGTATTAAATGAATTTATTTTTAGTAAATTTTACTAAAAATAAATTCCTCGCTTGATAAAATAGTTCGCTTTTGTTATCATAAATTATGGTGTCGACACATATTACGTGGCCGAATTTTTACGACATAACTATTTCTTTTTTTCTATAATCTATCTACATTTTTTTATTAATTCACTCTGTTTCGATTTAATTATTTCCTTTGATCTTCGTTTTAATGTGTCCTTAATTTTACCTAACGCACTGTTTATTTGTCTAGCACTTGTACATTCTGTAAACAATATGTTACACTTAAGAATATCATGTTAACGAGGGTGACGTGAAGAGATAATGTCGGAACAACTGGGTCAGTGAGGGGATGAACTGTTAATTAAAACCTCAAACACGCCCTTTGACAGCCGTAACGCCTCACAATTATTGTTACGGTTATCTCGATGGGTTTTGATTTAATAATGTTTAGAATGCGTAACTTAACTAGTAGCTAGTTAGCTGTTTTCATCTATTCCACTGATAGGACGATTTGCTTCACAACTTACTGAGGTCTATAAGAACACCACGAATCGGAAATGGGGGTTGATGAAAAAGGAAGTGCGCTAGTGTACAATGCGTATCTGATATTTGTAAATGGACCATAAGGCTTTTCAGAAGATTCAAAATTTAAAAACTGTTCAAGAATTAACAAAATAGGAGCACCACTGCCGCCCATGGACAACGGTGATAAACTCCATAAATGATCAGAGACCTTCCAGAGGTTGGCCACAGATCTCTGACGACTAAGTTAGAACGCTTCGGATGAGCAAGCCAGTGATTAAGATATCCAGTAACAGGTATGTTGGTGATGGAGACGAACCACAAAGAGTTCTATAACCTTAACTCATGGGTTATACGTTGACAGAAATAAGGTGAAATTTAACTAGGTTGTATATTATTTGTTGATGTTGTTGAAATTATTGTGTACCTAATTAAATACTCTAACGTCAAGCTAGCTGTCAAGCAAATACGACTAACTTATAAAGATATAACATAATATTTTGACTCTACGAGTGCTTATTAATTGAAAGTTAAGTTGAAAATTATACCAGTACAATACCTACTCTCATTGTTAAATTTTGTTAGAAATACAAGGTGAAAACAAATTTATCAAGGGTTCGAACTAGTATCTACATTTATGATAAAATAAAATTTGACTTGTAACTTTCTGTAGTCTACTTGTGTGTATAATGTGTTATAATTAGTGATTGTTGAAACTTATTGTTTTTGTTGAATTTTGTTTCTTACTTCAACTTTACGTTGTAATTCAATGAAATAGCGTAACCTTTATATTATTCGGAAGAGAATTATGTTTCACTTATATTTATTTTTAAGTTCATATACTACAAGTTTTCATATCTTAATTAGCATAAACGGCCCGTGTGGCGGGGCGGTTGCCATACTGTCTGATATGGAATAGTTTCCGGGTTCGATCCCCGGCCAAACAGATGTCTGAATGGTGAATTTAGATTTCTGTTGTGGGTTCGAGTGTTTGTGTATTCGTGTTGAGGAGAAAATCCCACTATGGATGTGACTATGAGTGTAGAAAGTGTTTTTTTTATATAAAGACAAAGAACCCAAAAAAATAGATTTTAGTAATTTCTTCAGAAATTTTTGTTTGTCACCGACCGCATCACGTAATACAAATTTTTACAATATCTTGTACAAGTATAAGTACTTTCCAGTTATTTTTTGTTTAAAATAACTACTAATTTATAGCAATATTGTACGTAACATATGCGCGTGTTTGACATATTTGGAAAGTCAACATTTTAGCGACTTTTAAATATGCTGAAAAATAATTTTGTGCTTATTAACATAGTAGATTAAGGTAAAGGATTATTTAACCTCAACTTAAATTAATGTAATGAGGACTCATTACGTATATTTAGAGGACGACAATATTATTTTAAGAACAGTATGTTTTCCTACATCAGTATTCCTAATGGCAAAGGTCAGGGAGACGAATCATGTTAATCACCAGTTAATTTTACGGCTTATGGATAACAATATCATACATATATTTTTCTGTAATCATTAAAACGATAACATATCGCGGTCACGTTAAATTGGCTTTTTATACAATTCTCCGATACACGTGTGATTAATTTAGGATGAATACGAAATTAATCGTATAGGCAGGTTTAGAGCGTGCTAATTTACGAAATAATTAAATACCATCCGTATTATTTGCATATATTTTATATGACTGATCCAATTACTTATGTTGCTCAGTTCAAGTAAAATTTACATTTAAATCTGGTTTTATATCTTGTTAAGAATATTTGATATATTTGCGGAGACACTGGATATTATTAAAACATTTATAAGGAATCTTCTTTATTTATCTGCATTGGAGCAGTAAGGTGAAGGTATGTATCTAACATACATACATCGGTTATTGAGTGAGACCCGTTGTCGGAGGTGATATAAAAAAGATTTGCAAAATATGCAAAAACATTTTTTTTTCAATATCGAAGTAGCACACAAGAATGCTATGCATCTGATGAGCCGTATCGCGTATTGAAATCTAACCAACTTCAGATAAGAATCGAGTCTTACCTGAGGTTGGCTCGGATGAGTTTGTCTAAGCTCCTTCAAAGTACAATATAGCAGCGCTTAACAGTGTCATTAGATGGAAATAGATGTGGCGGTGGTGCCTCCGGGGTCAAAACATGATTTTTTTTAACGTATTTTGTACCATCAATTGTTATTTTTTCGCCTGAAATATATTTTTTTACACACCAACAAAATTATAATAAACTTAACAATTGGTTAAACTAGATATGCCTACAGAACTATAGGCGTGAAAATACTTAAGTAAACCTACTAATTACAAAGCCATCGAAGACAAAAGTTCTAGCCATCTATATATCTATAGAGAATACACATGTACCTACGCCATATGGTACATTTGCATTATTTATATGCATTAGTTCGCCTGAGAGGTGAGAGTTAGGGTCCGAGGTTGGGTTGGGGATTACTGGATGCGCTTAGTGTTAGCCCTTCGCAGAACTCCACTCGCCTAACTTAATTTGATTTAAACTTTATTCATTCTTAACTCGTATTGGAAACACTGGTTTTATCCTGGAGGCAATATCATAATGTAATGTGATCATTTGGACATTGTTAAATGGGTTTTAAAAGTATATGGACTCATCCTAAATTTAAACTAAATTATGGCGTATTTGTAGAGACGATATTGAAATAGAAATAGAAATTGAAGGTCATCTATATCTGACTACTAATGTCAGTAGTGTTAAGCGGTGCTGTGTTCTGGTCTGAAGGGTAGTGTAACGGAGACGTACTTATCCGAAACGTTCCAACTTAGTCCTCAGGGGTAGCAACGCATCTGTGGTCAACCTTAGGTAAGACTTTGATCTTTTTTGGGATAATTACAGATGTGCGGCAGTGGCCACTCACTATCAGATGGACTGCATGCTTGTTTGCTACTTCCAATGTATAAAAGGAATTAACACGTTTTAAGCTTTTTGGAGTATATTTTAAACAGAAGACATTTTTAAGGTTAAACCAAATATTGAAGGATTTTGGACCTTGAGACATACCTGATAAGTGGTCACTACTGCAGATACCCATAATATGTATCCAACCCCTAATAAAATTAGAACTGACCTAAGGTCAATAACAGACAGATAAATTACTGGTTTCATGTTAGTATCGTTACCTTATACACTCCATAATAGATTTATCTCACAGTTATTTCTATTTTTTTCATTTTAGATTTTATTACTATCATACTATTTCTATGGACTACTTAATCAGTTCCCTCACGATGTATTCCTTCACTGATGAAACAAGTCATCAATTCGCTAACATACTTTCGTATAACAAATTCCATCGCCACAAACATATAAATAACCGTGTATACAATTAAACACGTTACATTGTTGGAGACTACCGACTCGTTTCCACGTTCCAGTTCTAATTCCGGAATTAAATCAAGTTAGGTAAGTTAGGGCCCATACGGCCGGCTAACGCTAAGCCTGTCCGGTAATCCCCTTTACCGGACCTCAAACTTTCACCTCGCTAGCACTAATGCCTCTAAACAATGCAAATGGTTAAGGTACTGAATGACCGTTTCCGTATAGTATGTATGATGTATGTTGTATAGGTAAATCAGCTTGGAGACGTTTTTGTAATTGTAGTAGTGCACGGTCAGCAGATTAGTAAATAGGCAATATTTATTAATGTTTACAATAGTTAGGGTCTTAATATTAGAAAAACGTAAATTTTATCATTAATTTATTCAACTCTAGATATTTCAAAAGCATCTTCGTTTTTGTTTCCATCTGGTAAATTTATTATGATAATGTTAATTTGTTCTTATATTG
>DWNY01001120.1:0-13429 GCA_018250635.1 Telegonus apastus | reverse complement strand
ATCATTCCATTGTATTCCCTTCAGTAGTTTTAGTGCAATGTGATTTTAAACACACAGACATCGAGCGCGAGTTACGTTCTTATTATATATACAGATAATGAACATCCATAATGGAAAATGGCGATGATGAAATGGTTCCATATCCACTAAACAGCTGATATAGCATCTTACGCCACGAATAGTATCAATATGTAACCTCATCGAGCGGGTCTTGCTCTTACTGATTTAAAGTACCTTTATTTGCTAGCAAACCAAAGCAGCTATAGCTATAACAAAGTAAAAAATACGGTATAAAGATGACTCTATAGGGAATCAACACGTGGAAATATATCACAATTATTAATCTAAAATGTACAAAAAAATGTTGAACTTGACAATATTAGTTCTCTTTTAGTGAAATATTTTTTTGTTTTTAAGTTACTACGAAACAAGTCGTAACGTATGTCAATGTTACTTAGTATTAAACTAGACAACATACTTTTTTTGATACCCACATATCATTACTTTAAATGTACAGTGTAGAATAATGAGCTAAACCAAACTATCTCTTCCTGTATGAATCTGTCGTAAAATCTGGAGAATATAAAACGTATAGCCCTCGCTATTTTCGTCATATTATTTTCACTACAGTCAATTTAAATATTAATGAAAAGTGTTGTTGCAATTACAAGAAGTATTTAATTAACATTAATGTATTTGTAAGTGATAAGGATAGGTAAAACATATTTAAATTAAAAGCATTTGAAGATAATCTAAAGGAATGATCTTACGGATTAATTTAATGTATCACACAGGAAAATAATAAATAAAACATTACTTACATTTTAAACGCAGATTTCAACAATACTTTAGTACACTTCAAACACATAAAATAACTTTTTCTTTAAGATGTTTAATGTTTTCAATCATTGATATACTACTAGAAAAATTTATAGTATATCAATGCTTTCAATGCTTAATGTTTTGCCATTCTACTACACACGTGCACGTTATCGAGCAATTTTTGTTTAAAGCTCTATTATTTTTACACAAAACACGACTATATTATACACTAGTTTTGAAAAATAACATAATGCAACGAAACGGCTCTCTAAGCGTTCCCGCCAAAAAACTATAAGACAATCGCTAAAAAGCGATGCGTTCAGGAACTGCATTGATTTGTGGTTGATGTTTAAAACATAAAAAACGTGATATAGCTAATTAAAAAAATGCATGCATGAAATGTATGATATATGAAATCAATGGAAATCAATAAAAATGTGTTTTTTTTTGCGTATCTAATCATTTATTAAAGTAATAGACAATAAAACTGTTTTAGCTTCACTAAAATAAATAAAATATGTATATTGTGATACTCAGTTTATAATAGCCCTCTGTACATCTATACAAATAAATAAAATTAAAGTGTCTGCTTGTAACGTCAAAAAAACAACTTTTATTACTTTTTACTACATGCATATGGAAATATCTACGGTACCTATAACAAAATTACAAGTATAAAACTTTTTGTCTGTCTGTTTGGCAGAGGTAATTTCTAAACGGCTGGACTAATTTTAACGGGACTTTCACTGAAAGATAACTAAAGGCCTAAGGCGTAACTTAGGACACTTTAATTTTTGAAAAATCATAAGCTCACACTCCACCCATATGCGGCCGCCGCCGCGGCCGATAATGTCAGATGCTATTAGGCAGATATTAATGTATGCCTTTTTACTTCTGTAACGCAGATGAAACCGCAGGAATCAGCTAGTGAACAATAAAGATATAGAACTATGATAAGTCGAAGACACATTGAATAGAAAAATACTATTTTGTCTGCCATAGAACGTGTTTATCTCTATCGATCCATAAAATAAAACTTGTAACAATCGAAATCATTATCCTCATAACCGATTACCGGCCTTCAACAAGTAAAGTTTCCATACGACAACTGCTTAAAAGCCATAAGCGCTTCAGACAATCGCTACAAGAGGGACCCTACACGAAGTCGCGAAGCCGGTCCTACATTACGCAATACGCCTTCAAGATAACGTACAAGGCATTACTTTTGCTTTCAACCGTTGATGCTTCATTCACAAAAAGCTTGTTAGCCTTCTTAATATTACGAACCTCAATTATTATTGGATATTGACTTGCAATGGCTTTAGCGCTTTAACTGTAATGGCCACGCTTTTTAATTCGTTAAAAAACAAATACATGTAAAACAGGTAAAACATGGAAATATGCCAAAAATATGGATTCCATATGAGAACACTTAGATACAGCTGCTACTAATTATGGTGTCATTCATAACATAAGCTATTAGGTATTTAATTTATAAGATATTCAGTGAAATTATGACTTTAATTCACTTGTAAATTGAAATATATTTAGTGACGGGTAATGTGTTACTTTAGTAGAATCAAATGTGACGAAAATCAAACAAATCAGATTTATTAATAACTAAGATAACAATTCTAAAATTAACTGTCCCGTGAGAATAACATAAATTTTCTACGAACATTTACCATTAAAGATAAAGTTAATTTACCACCAAAAAATAATGTTAAGTATTAGGATAATCAGTAATTATACATTCTCGGTCGTCACTCCGCCTCTGAACAAATAATCCTAAAGGTAGATATAGGTATAATTGAACTGTAACACAAAAACTCCAATTTCCATCTTAATCATTTAATTAAAAGAGATAAGCAGGGTCTCTTCCAACCATGCATAATACGTAGGTATAACCTACGTATTATGCATATTTTAAATGAATATGATTTGTCAGTTTTATTTCTTGTCTATGTATTTTAACCGACTTCTTCATTATTCACAAGCAATATAATAGTAATGATAACATTAACCTTAATCCCATTGGTAATTCAACTCATCACAGACTTTCTACAACGTATCTACAAGGAGAAAAACCTTCAAGAACAGTAGTGTCAATCCATCAGTTCAAAAACCGACCGATTCTAACATAGAGAGCCGTTACAACAATTAAATTTCCCATCACGCCCATCAGGAACTGCCATCGCCGCGTTGGGGAAAAAGTGCCACAATCGAACGCCACAAATGGTGGTATCATGTGAACCCGCCCGAGGTCGAGGAACCGTTTTAATGAACGCCTGTCTCCGCTCCCGTTACTCACCCCTTATTAGTCACGACTCCACTGACTAACAACAACGAATGTATAAAACATTTCAATTAGTTATTGCAAGAATTACAGTTCGAACGTATGAAAGGAAACCCGTTTATGGCATTCGGAATAAAGTGTGTTATATTTTAAGAAAACTTAATGTTCCTTGCTTCTCCTGGTTTAACACGAAAGGACACATTGATCACAATACCTACACGTGATGGTATAACAAATACATTTGAAATTTATAAGGCATTTCAACTTGATTCTTTATGTTTATGTGATCAATATGAGCAGAACCATTAGTCACAACTTAACTACACATGTCTAAGGCATGAAAGAGGGATTTGAAATTTCCGTATCGTTTTTCAATCCATCAACCTGATTAGCAACGATAATGTGAGTAGCAACTAATGGAAACAATATTTCTACCGCAGATTTACAGAAAACAGATATTACTCATTTAATCTTCTCTATTTCTCTACGCTATTTTATATTTCTCCACAAATACAAACAATTTACACCGCTATCTAAGAGAAAAATAAACACAATGTAATTGTTCGACGTTAATACAATTATGGCTTCCTTACAGAGGAATTTGGAATTCTATTTTTTACCAAAACAAAGTCAGCTATGAGACCAAGATATTTCTGGGATTTACGACGGCTCATAAAAAATCATTAGCCGGGACCATTTATATTTTTGTATACATACATCCATGACTTGCCCCTAATCTCATCTGGTTGTCTCCGTTATCGACTCTTCTTCTGCGTCATTGAACATCAGGTAGACAGTATCGACGATTGCGAATTAAGTCAGTTAATTCAAAATTATTATTCAAAGGAGCTTAATTTCTACATATGAATTAACCGCTCCACTGTATGCGACAAAATTTTGCTCCTAGAACAAATTTGTAAAGTTATCGTAACCTTTCACTATGTTTAAACTTTGTAATTCTAATAGGGACTACATGTTTTGGCTGCTGTGTTTATGAACTTTAAGCTAAATGAGTTCTCATAAGATATTTCCACAAATGCTGATAGGTATTCATATTTCAATCTAAGCTCTTTTACATTAACAATTGATTTAAGTGTTATTTGCTTTAAAATTATGCAAATGAACATAAAAATAACACAAGGGTTATTAAATTACCATACAACCGAACAAAGGATCCAATTTAATTGTGAATTGAGAACCTTTTGGAGTATCAGGTGAATGCGAATGACCGTGAGTCAGAATCACCGCTCACCAATAATGGCACAAAATACGATAATATAAAAAAAATAAAAAATAAAAGAGACTCGTAATTGAAATGCGCGTTATCAGTTTCACCTTCATCTTTACTGAGTCAGTATACAGCCGTGACCGACGTAATGCAATGAGTGTATCGAGACGACTGTGAGGTCGGGCGAGGTAACGTTTGTAACGACGATCGACAAAACGAACACCAATAAAACGTCAAGAGAAAATTGGAAGTAATTAAGAACATAAATTCGACTCCAGAAGGTAAAAGCAATCAATTCGTAATTTCAAAGCTCTCCAAACGAATTAGGATCAGGAAAACATCCCGCGATTAAGAACAGAAAATACGAAATCATAAATAATTGGTCTTACTATATCAATTTAGTTAAAATGAAAGTCAATATGTTTTTTAACCTACAGTCAAAGGAAAGGTTATGTTATTCGCGCGTATTTTATAACAAGGTTTTATTTAACAAGTTGTTTCAGTAGTATCAGTCTTTTTGTTCATAATTGTAGTACCTACATTTTTAGTGGCTATTGAAAGTAAGAGCTCTTTTGCTTTAAATGTACCTGATATTAGTGGAAGCAACTTATCTAAATTGGATAGGTGCCTCAAATTACGTTTATAAGACTAGCTACAGATAAATATAAAAAATATTCCCAAAATGAAAGTAAGTGATCGAAATGCTCATCATCATCAGAATAAAATAACCAAAAAGTTCAGTCATTTATCTATTTATAATTTTTGACTAATACGCATGGATCAACTCGATCGAAATATGCCGATATTTTAAAATAAATTAAGAAATCACATTCGCGTATCGTGAGTACCCGTTACATATTATATTTTATTAATTTGTAAAGATATTAATGGAAAACAAATACTTTATATAGATACAAAATCTAAATATACTGAAAGAAAACAAAAGGAACATTGGTCAGCTGAAATAATAAAGAAAAATTTAATAATACGATGAATTCCTTATAAAGGATTTTATTAACAACACGTTCTCCGTCACAGCTAACGAACTAATCGCATTATAAATCACGTCATGCACAACACAACATTTACCAACTTGTGCCTCTGACATCATCTCGTCGAGAACACAGGACGTATGTGTTCGCTGGGAGGGCGCCATTGCGAATTTATTTGATGCACGCTCCAGATGTATTTCTTAGAAACGGCCCGCGAGAGGAATGAATCATCCGCGAAATGTACAAAGACTTCGTTGTTTCGCGCACCGGATGTTTGAAGCATACTTTGACTGTATAATATACCTTATTTATTGACTGCGAGCAATTTTATAATAATTTCTTTATCAATTTGTTCCTTAACATCACGGTTCAAGTCACTTTGAGTAATATTTGTGTCGAGTTAAGATTTTAGATTCGTAGTACCAGAAATGTTAACTTGGGATTTGTTGGCATTTGTGCAAGTATTTAGCCCAATAAATTTCAAATCAATATATTTGCTAGTATCTTACGTTTAGCATCACGCACGTGTGAGATAAGTATCGGAGCGGTAAATATCACGATCAGCTCGTTAAGATTTAACATATAACAGAACATACATTACTGTACAACTAGCCAGGTTAATTATTACCTTCCCATCATACGAGCACATGCAACATCGCATGTGGGGTGCACATTTCAGGAATTTTCAGATTTCTCTCGGTTGATATTCTCCAATTAAGGAATTGGGTCGGTCTTGGCGTTCAAGTGGTCCAGTACTTTGTTGGTATTTGTCAATTATTTGCCTAAATGGTGGACAGAGTAATGGCAAAGGTATTGGAGCGGAAATGTGTAGCCTAAAAATACCAACATGTGAGGAATAAAAGAAATACATAATTATTCGTACTTGCTTTAATGTAAAAGATATTTCAAACCTTAAAGAAAATCTACATAAAAAACAGTCTTATCAAGTTAGAGAAATAATAACTTTCTACGTAAAACTAACAAACCATACACGGGTCTTCATGCGGGTGATAACTCGTTCTTTGATAACTATTTAAAATAACCGTTCATCATATATGACAAATCAAAGACATATCTCGTCTGCTTGAGGACTATTTTACAAAACATGTTTGTAACTTGTAACAATTGATATAGAGCACTGATGCTCTATATCATTAGGCTCATACATTCAGGTTGGTCGGAATCAACCTGATGGTATGGGCCAACACGTGGAAATTTATAATCAATATCAAAGAAGACTGAAGTCCGATCTGAGATCGGTAATAATCAATTTCATCAGAATGATATATGCTACTAGCTACCACTGAGGACTAACGATGAATGTTTCGTACAAGTGTCTCATAATTTTCATACGAAACAGAAATGTTTCTATACTTTCAAAACATAACCAACCCCTGTGAGACCTTGTACAGGATTGTGTTCTTCATTTTTTACGAGTGGATCTGGCAGGACTTTTTTACATTATGAAAGTAGCAAACGAGCATAAAGTCCATCTGATGGTAAGAGGTCACGGCCGCCCCTGGACATCTGTAATCAACCCCAGATATGATCAGTTCTATCTGAGGTCGGCCACATATGCGTTGCTACCCTTGAGGACTAAATTGGAACGCCTCGAATAAATATGTCTCCCATATTAAAATTGTACTTTTACTCTAGTATGTCCCGTGATACGCAAGATCGCAATCGAAATTGTGATAAGATTTTAGTAGCAACGACTGTGATAGGTACATGCACAAAACGACCACTCACTTGCCGGAGAGCACCAGCGAGAGACTGTCCACTTTGGTAACCTTCTCGTGTGCGTACAGCTCGTGGCACTTCAGGTGCCTCACGTTCCTCATGCACATCAGCACACGACGGAACTGCCGCCTCGACACCCTCAGCGGCTTGAACAGTGCTACGTAAACCTGGAACAAGGGAGATTTCTTTAGCTTTAATCGAACAATTCTTGTGTATATACATATATAATCTGCACCTTGGAAATGGCTCCAACGATTTTCTTGAAATTCCGCATGCTGGGTGTTTCGGAGGCGATAAATCGATCTAGGTAGGTTTAATTTTTAGAAAACGTTTTCAGGGAATAAAAAATTGCTACAAAATCAATAGAATGCGAAGACAAATTTCGGTTCTACCTGTCAGGTTATAATAGTTCAGACAGGAAAACGGGCGGACACGAAACGAGGTACTTGGTTCGAGTCTCCAATCCGATTTTTTTTTATCGTCTTTTGTTTTATATTTTCGTTTAATACCGAACGTATCTCGAGAAGTCCAGGTGCGTAATGTTTAATTCATATACAAGCTTTCCAATGGCAAATGCCAAATACTAATTTGTGTATGTTTGTAATTATATCAATTAAAAAAATACATTATAAAAACAAAAAAGCCAACTGCTTAATGAGAGAGTGATGATATTTTAGATCGATATAACCAGGCCTAGATCTTGCCCTCAGTAACACTTTCTGCACTCATAGCCCCCACAATAGGATTTTCTCCTGTATCGTGAATGCCAAGGAAACACACAAAAACGAATACACAATCACCCAGACCCGGAACAGAAATCTAAATCCTTCTATCTAATCTAAATCTAATCGAAACCTAAATTACGTGTAAAGATGTACACATATCCATCATGTCTAACACAACGGTAGATACGGAGCAGTAAGAGCTTTTGTTATAAAGCGTTTCATCATTAAATACCCCATGATAAATAATAACAAACTCTGATAGCCTGTCTACGAGGATACGAGAACCTCATCGAACATTCTTTAGGAACTTAGCCGGCTTAACACTCAACTTTCAATCGAAAACTTCGATATCCGATCAAGTTTCGATAACTTCAATAGATATATTTTGCCAGAAATATTACTCGTAGATGACGGGCGTATAAACAGAGTAGAAGTCTTTGACATTAAGAATAGCCAGGTAGCTATGCTTCCAATTTGAAATATACAACTCGTATAACGCTTTATACTACAATTGAACCATTTTAATTAGAACACTTAATGAGTCATTAATCATCTGAACCAATGTAGTTCAAACACGTATGTAAGCAATGTAGGTCAAATTTCCATATCGGTTCAGGTCAGGCTAATCGTATTAATTCAATTTCTGGATTCAAAATCAAATCCAATATGATATTGAACAGCAAAAGTGAATCATAATCATTGCCAAAATCGTCCTTACATTTTCTAATTGGTGTTTTTAAGTAGGTATTTGTTATCGCTCGGTATCTGTATCCCATTCGAAATTGTAATTCTAGGCGATTACAAATACATTAGATCATCCAAGGATTTTATTGAAACGTCTCATTTAAGTATCAGAGCGTTTTACCACTCATATATTAGCATGTCACCAGCATTCTAACTATTATTAAATATATATTTTTTGGCTTAGCACTACCAAATGTATCAATGAACTAAAATTCATTTAAAAATGATAATATCGAAGCGAAGCTAAAATGACATAGTTTCACTGCATGAGACATTAGCAAAGTAACGTTATCATCAAACAACTTAATTTAAAGCCTCGTCTGACGTGAGTCTACAAAATTAAATGACACAAGATACAAGATAAACAGGAAAGTGAATTAGTAAACAAGCAATCACCTAGCGGAGTGAAACCTGACGGTAAGGTCGCCGGTCGCGCCGTAAAAAGCGTTTGCGTGGGCCATTGCACAAAATATATTCACGTTTTCTAAGCGAATCGTAATGGAAATGATTTAATTTCCACTAGGGACTCTAGTAAGACTTGAATCTTAAATCTTTAAGGGATCTTAAAAGGATAAAGACCTCCGTACCCGCGCATCTAATATGGTAGCGCATGATTGATTGCGAAGACTAAATATATATCTTACTAATAATGTGATGTTATAATAATGGTGGTATATTTAATGCTTTTACCAATTAGATTTACCAATGAAAGGCAATTTAATCCTTAGTAGCAGAAACGCATCTGTAATCGATTTCTGGTCGAAGTGTTAGTTGAATCATTTGTGGTGTGATACTAATGTCTTTGGGGACCACTGGTTACATAACATCAGATGAGCCGCATGCTTGTATGTTGCTTCTAGTATACATTGCTTAAATTACAATGGTAACATATGAGGTATAGAAACAATAAATGAAACTTGCATCTCTAAATAACATAATTAAATTTACAGTATTTTTGTAGGAAAACTTTGTAGTAGTGGCGATATGAAGGGTTCATATCTATTTCTAAAAGTTTATTTATATTTCTGCGTTATAACAGCAGTGTTAAGGAGAGGTGGACCGTCTATGTCCAAGTGCACGTTTCCTACTTCTATATTATTAAACTAGAGAACTGGAGAAGTATCTTAAAAAAAAAAAAAAACAAACCGATTGCTGCAAATGAATTGACTTTATATAAATTGTTATGATAAAAAATATTTCGTCCCATCCCCTCTATTTTTCTCCGGTTGCAGGCAGCAAATTAAAAAAATGTATAGCCTTTGTCACTATGACAACTAAGACGATTCTAACGACACCCATTGATACACTACTAGTAAAAAAGGGAAACCTCATATGTTAAAATCCTTCAAGCCGTTAGGGCTGTGGGCTGTGCCAGACAAATGTATACATACACGCACCCCTTAAAAACCCCACCCTCCTTCTGACGCAGTCAGGTAATAAATACATTTTATCGCCTCGTAAACACACAGTTTCAAACACACTTTTTTCAAGATAGTTTTCAAAGGAAGTATTAAATTTGTTCTAATACAGACTTCTTCCAGTTTACAAGGATTTGATCTAACGACTACTGGCACTACAATCAGTAAATCAATTAATATGTTATATTCAAAAGAATTCTAAATGTGGGCATCGTTGTTTCATTGTCTACCGATTTAACGAGGATTGCAATTCGTTTGCATATTTTAAATTCTATTCATATTTATTCACTAACGAATTAAGATCTCAACGATTTTTTCAAAGGCTAGAATTAATTCACAATAATTTTTTCTTCGATAAAAAATTAACATTTTTCAGAGAAATTCCTTACTTAAACACAAAGGTGATGGTGGTGAGACTCCGGCGGCTCCACCGTCATACGTATTTGTGCCTTATAACAGTGTTAATACTGTGTTTACTTACCACATCCTTTAAGCCAGAACACCTTAATACTGTGTTCTGGCTTAAAGGATGTGGTAAGGGAGACATACTTATTCGAGGCGTTTTAACTTAGTCATCAAGTGTAGCAACGCATCTCCGGACGACCTCACATAGAACTGTGATCTTGTCCGGGGTTGATTACAGATGTCCTTGGGCGGCAGTGGTCATTTACCGTCAGGTGTATTGCCATAGTTTGCTACTTCCATAACATAAAAAACAGCCTTCCAGCCGTTGGTTCCAAATATAACTTGAGAAGTGGTTGATGTGCTTATATTAATTTGAGTCCGTGTGCTCCATCTCTCGACCTCTTATTATAGCCTTATTGCTGGAATAAAAGATAATCGCGCCTCAAATTATCCGTCCACCCAACTGGGCCATTCTGTGACTGAGCTTTGAATTATGAAAAAAATATATATTCTTCCCTCTTCAGCCGACTTGTTATTATGTCTGAATGAAATCTTATGTGAGAATAGTTGGCTTGTTTGTAGATTTTCTTTGATGTTCGGAATACGCAATTCACCCTTCGGTGGTTTATTTATTTTCTCCTTTTCCTTCTTATGATTCAAAACCACGGTTCAATAGTGTTGTACAAAGCTTTATTAGTCGCTTGAAACTTCTACAGTCGATGTCAAGATATATCTAAAATAATTTGAATCGTTCTAGTGAGATTAAATAGACACATTATATTAAACTCCGAAACTATAAATCAAATTATATAGTCGAAATGTCGTAATTCATAAACGTGTGAACTACAAAACAGTAACACGAGCGCTGAGGTGCAAACCTCAGATACTTATCTGCGCCGGTCCACTCTAACCCAGTTATAATTGAAATGCAAATGCGATACTATTATCTTTCGCCACTATTTAAACCTGTATTTATAAGAGGATTATTCGTAGGTTATAGAAATCAGGTCATCAATTTGACCTCTGAGACTTCAATACGTAGAAGTACAAAGCCCAAATGTCAATTTTATACAAAAGATAATATTATATAAAAAAAAATCCATACTTTTAATCCCACACTAGGAATTTTCCTGCGCCGTGAATGTAATGGATACACAAAAAATGGCATATGCACATCGGGACGCACGAGAGATAACTAAATTCGTCATTCAGATATTAGACTGGCCGCGGATCAAACCTGCAATACCCACTGCTCTTCGCACCATGCGGGTCGTCAAAGAAATAAGCTGATTATATTGTAGTATCCCATTAAACAATATCTTTATCGACTCCTCAGAACTCAACTCAATGCAATTGGTTAAAAATTTTAGCGTGGTTGAACTAAATATATCAATATTGATAAGGGTGTTCCTTTCAAATGTACACAACTTTTTCAACCGACTGTCGTCCCGCAGCTGGGAAGACTCAGCGATTGAAGTACATATTGACCACCTGAACTAGTGACTCATTCTTTCACTTGTCTTGCGAAGTGGTTATTGAAAGGCTTCACATACTCTTGTGAATTTTATGGGATTTTTTTAAGTTATTCAGAATCTAAATTTATACCGTGCACACATTCTATTTCTTTATAGTCCCTTTAAGCCTTCAATTATAGTTTTCTAAGAATGCAGCTTAATTAATAAAATTACTGAATTGTCATGTGAACGCAGGATATCAATTACACTTTCACGTTATTTATTGTCTGAAATTCCAACAAAGAGGAGAATCACATTTTTAAACAATACAATAAAGCCAAAAAAATCACTTCATTATAATATCACTAAGCGTTGAGTAATTAAAATTTTAACTTAATTGCCGTTTTTAATTACTCAACTTCTCAAATCCCAGGAATTGTACGAACCTATTTTCTTTATCATTAAAAGAGTTGAAGTTGAACTTTTCATGAAGTGAACAGTAACAAACTATAGACGAGGATAAGTATAGCACAGATTATTACAAAGTTCGTAAAACAGCTCTTCACTGGCCGGAAAGTTGATGCTCATCGAAATTTAAAAATGGATCGCGAGCTCTTATTAAAAATTGCAAAAGCTTGCTTCATATTTTTAGCCTCGAGTTGTTTTTTTCTTTATTACAAAATTGATTACGATACGATGATAGCATTCGTGAAGAGCTAAATTCATCATAATATTTGTAAGAACAAGAAATTGACATTCAAGCAAGTGTCACAGATGTCTTTGCGTCATTGTCATTGTCATTGCGAAAATATTTTTCACTGTGAATTGGTTAGACTAGTACATTTTGGTATCAAAAAAATGAAGAAAGAACAAGTTCAATTTGCATTTTACTGCAGCGTATGACGTAACGTAGTCGTAACGTAAAACATTAGCGGGAAGAAGAAAAATAAATTGGTGAATTTAAATTTATTAAAAAGAGAAAACAAACAGAACTGTACAAAATTTATTGATATAAATAAAGTAAAAGAAAATGAAAATGCGTCAATCGTCCGTACCGGGCGCAATGAATCACAAAAATTGTGTAGAAATATTATTGTCAAACATTTCTTTCAACGCCACCTCCTATATGAAACTCGATTGTAATTAAACAACCGATATCGCCTAAAACATTACACTTACATTTTCTACATAGACGGATAATATATTAGAGCGTTTAATTGAAGCTAACAGGACTACAAATAAAACAGTTATCGACAAAGTAAACAATCGCAGTGCACCGTGTGACATCACACGAGACCCGGTTACAGCAGGCGTCACCAACGCGGTCTCCATTCATACGTGCGGTTTAATTACGCTTGTGGCTAATCATTCGTTACAAAACCGGATTACATACGGTTATAGATGCAAGTGAAACGAGTTAACAGGCCTCCATTATATAATATCACGACCTGAACATCAACAAGCGTGCGTGATAAACCGGGACAAGAAAACTATTATATGATCAGCAATCAATAAGGATAGAACTATTTCTTCAATATAATCTATAGGAGCAATTTTAACCTACAAATAGAAATCTTTATTGTATTTTAATTAGGACAATAATTT
>DWNY01001119.1:0-13430 GCA_018250635.1 Telegonus apastus | reverse complement strand
AACGTAAGTATTTGAGATTATTATGACACATTTATGTTTAACGCAAATAAAACGCAATACTTTATATTAAACGGTTAACTTTGTGAGTTTTAAATGAAATGAACTTAAATTGAACATTTAACGTCACAGCACGACCACTCGTGGGAACAAAGATTTCCTATTGCCGGTATCCACACCCTTTCACCGTATCACAGAAGAGCAGTGCTAATAACGAAATCAATGTCAATTTCAATTCCGATTTTAATCCAATTCGTTATAAATAAAGTTATTTTCTACTTTTGAAAAAAAATCTAAATTACTTTGGATCGGCCATTCATCGCGTCATTATTTTCCGTTATAGTGAGCGGTATGATCAAATGTCATATAAAAATTTAAATAACAGATTTACGTGATATCGTTTGGTAAGCTTCTTTTAGTTCACCCAATATTGAACTCAATCGGCGCTAGTGTCGACCCAATTCCTATCGTCGGAATTGGTTTTGTGAGTAGCACTGCTGCTTGGCGATTGAAACTGAACTTGATAACTTGAGTTGCGGTAATAACCCCCATACCTGTTACTGACTTGAGAACATATGTTTTTATTAATCATTACTAAGAACATATAACATTATTGTCATAATACATGTCTATTACTTTACGATTTTATTTCAAGATTTAATTTTATCATTTACCTATTGTACGAGGAAAGTACCTCTAGTGCGATACGTTTCGCAATTTGTGCGTTTTCCTTATTCTGAAAGGTAAATGTATTTCCCCTCATGCCATTAGGTATGTGTGGTGAGTTAAAAAAACTAATGTGAAAATAACTGAGTTATCTGTCTGTGGATTCTCAGTATGCCTGCTGGCTGCTCTGAGAATAATTTATATCCTGCGAAAAAGCAAAGTATGCCGCCAAAGCCAAGCGTTTGTACACATTAACGCGGTATAGCTCATGAAAAATCGCTTAGGAAAGAAGCAGGCGAAGTGAGTTTGTGGCGGGTAATATAATGTAGAAGCCATTTAGGAGATTTTTCATCGGTACGCAAGAAATCGGGGCTTTATGTTTTAATCGGCTGCCGTAAAAGTTAGTATAAAATTGTAGACTCCTGAGATATACATTCATCCTATATAACATACCATCTATAAAATTACTTTGTACTAGTCTTTTCCTGTGGTTCCGCCCTAGTGAGCTTATTTTTGTAACGTGAAGAGTAACTTATGTGTTCTTGTGTGTGTGAAATTTCATTCAAAACCGTTCTGAAGTTTGTATAAAAGAGTAAACACTGCTGTGTTATGGTTTGAAGGTTGTAGTAAGGAAGATATACTTATCCGAATGGAAGGATCGCAAATGTGACCAATCTCAGGTAGTAATGTGATCTTATGTGAAGCTGATTACACTATTTGCTTCTATGTTGTACAAAGAAGGTAAATAACTGTACCGACAAAATGTTTTGGGAGATGGTAGACTAGTGACTCTACCAACTCTCAAAACACTGTCAAGATCAGTAAGATTAAATCTGACTTCCAAAAGACATATACAACGCAACCAATATAAAAAATTGCTTCTACCCGACATATAAAAAAAATTGTCAAGGCAACGTATAAACTCAATCAGAACCGGTTGATGACGAAATACTTTACTTTCATTGAAACTAATCCACTTAATTTGGCTTTCCGTATACACAGAACAAATTTGCAAATAAAGCGATAAAATTATAGTATAACGCAAATATCAAGTTTTTTTTCTATACCTACAGACATTTTTTTTTATCTTTCCGACAGTCTTAAGCTAGGCTATATTTTGGTTTGATGGGTGTTCTAAAAGAGAGACACATAAAAATGACACTTGTCTTAAGCTCTCAGTGGTAACAACGCACCTATCTCTAATCTTAGGACCTCAATCCTAATCTTGAGCTTAATCACAGATGACCATCTCAATCCTGAAAAAGATCCTTAAAAAGTAATTACCGTGGGCGGCCTTTAACTGCTTGTTTGTTTGTTTTCTTTCTATTAGATTCAAGTAGCATTTGAGCATGCAGTCCACTTTATGATAAGTGATGATAATCAACTTCATATAGATAAAATCAGTCACAAATTCATTGCTACTCCAGAGGACTGAGTTGACCGCCACCATACATAAGTACGCCGACTACCACACCCTTGATACTCGTATACTTGATGTAACAAACAGTAGGTATAATTTTGAAGAATGCCCAATTAGTATACGCGCGTAGCCCTGATAAGCGACGTGATCAGTATTTTCCGCTTACACATAGCAAGGCGAACATGTCAGTTGACCAATGCAGTATTTATACAGATCAGTCCACTAGCATCGGTTGACGAAGTCATACATATACGGTTTACGATAAGAAGTATAAACATGAAGTCGGCTCTGATTTTATTGACTTTCGTAGTCTCATTTATATGTGTAACTCATTGCAAAGATCTGATTGTGGGTACGAGTTTTAACCACAGACTTTTGTGGCAAGAGAAGGCCGAGTACAACGCTATACCCCTCAAGAAGAGAGTTAAGGAAATATTTTTTTCTGATCCAGGTCAACAGATTATTAAGGTAAGTTTGTATACACATTAGCTGTTGCTCGCGGCTTCGTACGCGCACACCATAATCTGAACATTGGATCTCTATCTAACCCAATTAGAGAAATATCAAAAAAAAATCTTAGTGGATGTTTATATTATAAAATGAAACTGTTTCGTGGTTCAACTTAGTGTTAAAAGTTAGTACCGTTTCAAGTTTAGTAACCGAATGTGATTTCATTTATACTATATAGTTTTGGCTCAGGATCGAAGTACTTTTTAAAGCGTATTAAACATACATACCTACATATTCAACCTATATACATACATAAACTCGAAAAACATTACCCTTCTTCTGGGACAGTTCAATAAAAACGGCATCTCGTACATATAATAGTTAT
Source organism: Telegonus apastus (assembly GCA_018250635.1). Taxonomy (NCBI): domain Eukaryota; kingdom Metazoa; phylum Arthropoda; class Insecta; order Lepidoptera; family Hesperiidae; genus Telegonus; species Telegonus apastus. The sequence goes on along the minus strand of DWNY01001119.1, from coordinate 10,512 downwards.
GTCTTCTTTACTAGTCTCTGTGGTAATTTTGTATTTATGAAGTATATTTCATGACCAAATAAATATGTACATAATTGAATGGAAAGTGGCTATTAGGGACATTTAATGATAGCTAGTCGCTGCGGCCCATGAATATCTTTAACCATGTTTAAATTAAGTATCCATATGTAGTTGTAAGTATACATACTTATATTTACAGTAGCTTATTGTGTGTGTGATCCACGAATTCCATTACGTCCATACATATTTATCAAATACACAACAATGCAAACCCTAGTTATGATTTAAAGAGGATGGATTTTTCTACATAATTTTTTAAAGTTAATTTTACTCTTTAACCTCGTTATCACAATCTGCCTACCAGTTTACATCGACATAACTTTGAACGTTAATAATTTAGAAATAACAAGATATAATAAAGCTTTTCTATAACCCATTTGTTTGCAAAGAAAAATAAAACATTTTGGTCTTGCTCTAGAATTATACAGTAGGTGTAGTAGATTTTTTCCGCATGAGCTGTAGATGTATGATTGTTCGCAATAACATTTATTACATATTTTGTTACATTCCTTTAGTGGTCATTTATCTGAATGACGTAATATAGGAACGAAGTTCTTTAATGCGGCTTGCGTAAGTTTCTACCTACATACATGTGTAACGAACTAAAATTCTTTATGCCTCCTTGTATGTATTATGGATAAGAAATTTCGGATCTGGATGCGGATATGTGAAAAAAATTTACGGGTTGCGGATACGGTTACGGATAGATTTTTAACTTATTTTACTTTATTAAGAAAAAATACAGTGGAAATCATTATATAAATAATTTAATAAAAACTACACACCATTAATTTGTTTTCATATATGAAAAAAAAAACTAAAATAAATGCTTAGTCTACACACATTAAAAATATAATGCAATTATTTGGCAAATTCGAGTCTGATAATGGAGCCCGAAGGTAGATTACCTATTTATACGTAGAGCGTGATAAAAGTGTATTTTTTATATTTCTAAACTAAATGTTTTTCCACCTACATTCCACTGCACTTTTGATTGAACCTTACATTCGACAAATAAATTGAGTGAACATTAAAAACATACGACACGGTGACCAGTAGGTCATGGGTCATGCAGTGGCATTAATAATAAACGATACTGTAACTATTAATAAATAGAGATGTACGTTAACTACGAAATGGTAAGAACGTGTTGATTGTATTACATAATCCATTCATTTAACACGTTAATCATTTAACACAAATTTATTTTATTTGCTATCGAGCAATTCTAACATATACTTACCAAGATCGTGCAGGTTTCGAAAACTTCTATAACATTTACATTTGACGACTCGCGTGCCGAAGCAGTGGGCTCCGGGGTCATCCCCGGCCAGACAGATACCTGAATGATGAATTTAGACTTCTGTTCTAGGTCTGGGTGTTTGTGTATTCGTGTTTGTGTCATTCCGTGAAACCCATGACTGGTGACCCCGTGGGGCTATGAGTGTAGAAAGCGTTTTGTTATTATTATTTTTATACAGTCTTAAGATTTGATAAAAAAACGTATTGGATGTTCGCCTGCTTTCATTACATCCATATAAGAAAATCTGCGATTATAATGAATATTAATAAATAATTTCAAACGAAACCATAATCGTTTTTATAACTTTCAATGACATATAACTTCTTGATACAAATCTTATACGTTTGTTAAAAGGAGATGTCTATGGAAAGTTGAAAAACAGTAATCATTGCATACTCATTTGCTGCTTATTTTCCATAAGAAAGATCAAATAATTACTTGAACAATGCGATATTTGTACTTTAGGTAATTATTGCTTATTATATGTTATTCTATTCCAGGGTATAATAGCCCGTGACCTCGACCACACTGATTCTATTGCGACCATCACAGCGGGCGGCGTGGGACAGTCCTACGCTAATATCAGGCTGAAGAGTGAGAGGGGATCCGGTCTCAACTATCAAATAGAAATTTATGTATAAGATTTATTAACCCCAACATTATATACCATTGTCTATATGATCTTACAGGTTAAGATTTAGAGATTTTGTTATAAAAACAGCCAATTATTATTACTGTACGGTTTCTTAAACTTATATTAGATTACGAAAACGGCGAAGACCTTTAAGATATCGGCTATATGTAGAACAAAATAAAGGATTAAACTAAATTAAATGTGATATATAACCCACACATGTTTTAAGTAGTTTTGTCGCATGTTGTGTAGAATCTAGTGGATTTTTATTTGGTTTTGTCGCACTACTTTACAGGGCAGCCCTAATTTTTTTCGCGTAACATTTACAATAAACTGGCGTATTCCGAAGGGTACCCTACTTAAGAAGTCCAGTATAACTGTAACTGTTACAGCGAATTAACGTGAGGCGTTACAACTTAATCCTCAAAGCAGCAGTCACCGGCTTCAGGAGTACAGTTCACTTTGAAACCGAATAGTCAAACCGAAATGTCTAATGCACCCTACAAGGTCCTCTTGATGATGGTTTTCCTTATTTCTTAACATCAAGAACATAAAGTAAACAAAAATGAATATCATTAAATTAACATAAAAGTGTCTCCAAAACAAAATATAACAAAATTAAAAAATGCAACTTCTTATATACAATAATCATTATTTTTTCACCAATAATGATGAGTGTTTAAATAAAGCGAAATAAATATTTATATGAATCAACAGCTATTTCATTTGATTGCAATAACAACTTTGATACATGTTATCTTATGAATTATTAATAAAGTGAAGATTCACTTTATTAATAATTAATAAGAAATTGGTAGATACCAATAACTTAATTTTAATGACTGATTTTTAATAAATTAATTATTCTAATATGTTGACAAACCTGTAATATAATTGTTGAGAGCTTTTCAAGAAGTGGCTAGGTACCTATATTACATGTACCCATTTTACTTTTAGCCGAACATACCTACTGGAGAAATATCGAGTTTTAATAAATTACTTATACGTTATGAAAGGTATTTGCTTTTTATTTTTTATTTATTCAATTGGAAAATTAAAAATTGCAAATGGAATTTATTGAGAAAAGACAATCTCAGGATAAAAAACCAACACGACTTTAGAGAACCGGTGCTTTGTATGGTATTAATTAATTGTGTATATAATAAAGTTGCTAAGAGTGCTATTATATTTTATTTGGCTTAACACTTAGATATAATGACGCGTTAGCATAATAGGAACTGTATTTATTGTTAGTGCACTTTAACATATGTAAATATCTCGATATACATATATATATTAATTTCATGTCAAGTTACATCACAAAATGTATGTATATCACAAAATAATCTATGAAGTAAGAACAGATTGAATCAATTTATTAATATATAATTAATAACCTTTTCTTATAAAAAATCTCTTTTCAATTATTTATCAGGTTATTTATTTATTTAAAATGTTATGTGATATGTTTTAAGATAATAGTAGGTACACAATAAATAATACATATAAAGAACACTTACGTTACCTAAAATCCTAAAAAATAACCTGTAATATTGAATGATTTTTATCTTTGCAATGATTTTATGCTGTAGTGGCTTCGTAGAAATTTAAGGACAAAATGAAAACAAAAGTGGATAAGGACATATAACAGGAAGGATGAAAACAATCTGGTGATGATGTCAACGTCGGCTCGCCCTCTCCAATTAAAGAATCATACAATCAAATGACAAAGACCTTACGTAGCCCCGCTACTTGTGTTGATCGCAATTTATCTTCAAAGAGCGACTCTAGAGTAGAACCCTTTGTCGTTCGACTCCGGCAGCACTACCGACACACCTACACCTAATTCTGCCTAATAACAGCAGTGTTATGCGCTACTGTGTTCTGGTCTGAAGGGTTTGGTAAGGAAGACATACTTATCCGAGGCATTCCAACTTAGTCCTCAGGGGAAGCAACGCGTTTGTGGTCAAGCTCACATAAGACTATTAGCATTATCTGGCGTTGATAGCAAATGTCCATGGGCGGCAGTAGCCACTTACCATCAGGTGGACATGCTGGTTTGCTACTTCAGTATTATAAAAGAAAAAAGCAGTGTTAAACGCTGCTTTGTTTTGGGTTAAATGGGTAGAAAGGAGACATATCTATCCGAGGTGTTTCAATTTAGTCTTCAGAGCTAGCAACGCATGAGTGTACAACTTCTCGTAATACTGTAATCTCATAATAATCGTCTTACCTGAGGTTGATTATAAATGTTCATGAGTGGCAGTGTCCAATCATCATCAAGTAGATTTCCCCCCTTTTGCTCCTTCCATAATATAAATACAATATACAAGTACACACATCCCCACTGTTTTGTTTAAAATAACGGTAATTCATAGTGGCTTGCAATGTCTTGTGTTTATTTATTTATATTCGAGTATACGATGTATCACTTGCGTAACGGGCAAAAACTAAAAGGAAAATGTCGATATATTTCTCCAGCGTGTCTTGTTATTTGAGCGATGTGCTCGTTTGCGGCCACAACTCTGCCAACTACATGTAATTACTGGCCCAATTGTTTCGAAGCGGAGTAACATTTGCTATGAGATAGCAAACAAATTACATTTTTTTGTCAGTACTATTATCAATTCATTTTTTCTTTATAAGCGATCTTTATAAGTCTCTATAAAATACATTTCTTTATTCATCTTTAATTAATTGTTCATATAGTCAAAATATAACTTGAATTTGTTTTGCTAACTAGATCAAAAAACAATTTTCATGACTAAAACTCAATTACCTAACAATAGCCCAAAAATGTATGGAACCAAAAATATTATAATTATATTTTAAAAAAAGTATAATCATCTTGCCTTCTTCTTGAAGAAATCAGAATTTCAGAAATCACAAAAAAAACCTGGTTCATCGTCAAAATAAGGGATAAACACTTAGGATAAAATAGTATCGCTGTAGTAGAGTAAATGGACAAACATCATGAATCAATCATGAAGAAGTAGGATGTGGCCGATTATAAGGTACCTACTATGAAGGTGCGCAGGAAGTTAATATTGACTTTATTGGCTATCATGACGTGCGCTCAAAAATGTTCCTATAACAGATAAGAGTTAACCGATATTACAACTGAGAGCTGAATGCAAGCGCTGTTTTAATAAAAATGCCAGTGAGCCTATGATCTATATTAAAAAAACTACCTATGCTTGCGGTTTAAGATGCGTTTATGTTATCCCTTGGAAACCGTACATATTTCCGGGATAAAAACATATATGCTATTAAAACCCTAAATAATCTATCTCAGTTCTAAAGTTTACATCTGTTCAGCCGTTGTTGAGTAACAAACATCCTCTCCCTAACAAAACAAAACTATTAAGATAAGATGAGATGTAATTATTTAATGGTAAAATAAATACAAGCATCATTTAAATGTCCGTGTATCTTTATTTCGAGATACCGTTTACAATAATCGTTTGTATATTTGGTCTGCCGTACCTCCATAGTTAGCCCAGTTCGTCATTAGGTACGCTTCAATTCACGAAGGCGTGTCAACTATATTTATGTTTAACCGTGTATGCAAACGATTCGTTAGTGTGCGTTCGGTGACGCTACATGCTGACGCACACTGCAGAATTAGTACAGTTCCTTTTACAATCACGATGTCTATGTAACACACATAAGGCCGACGCGCGATCGTGAAATTTAACATCTATTACAGTCGTTAGACCTTGCCAGGCGGTTTACCACTAACCTGTGTCTCTGCCAATTCTGATTGAGGCAAGAATGTAGACTTGTTTTATTTGTTTGAGGCCACCCATAAATTACGTCACGCAAATTCATGATTTTATGACCCATCCCCTGTACTTGTCACAGCTGGTCACACGCTCCTTAGTGTAATGTCACATATTTTGCAATCATATACAAGAAAATATGAAATAATTAAATATACCTATCATATTTTGAAATTTGACGTCACGAAATTTAGGATCCGTTCCCACCCCTTGTCACACAATATCACACTTCATTGGCCCCCTCAACCCCTCCTTAACGCGTGGCGTAATTTATGGATTACCCCTTACTTGGAATAAAATTGCATATCTACTTATGGTTCTTTCGTTATTACATGGTAACTGATGCCCATCTTAACCAACCATAAACAGAAATTAGTAGTAACGGAAATTTATTTTGAGGGGTTTTTACCGCAATAGCCGTGAGAACTACGACTACATTTACATGGTTTCTTTTGCTTCACGTACGTATCTGCCTTACTAGTTAATTCAAACCAAATGTAGATGCTTTCCTGAAAACCGAAATGATTTTATAATAGACAAGCTGATCGCCGCGCTTTCATCCGCGTTAAAGAACTAAAATGGTATTCATATATGTTAATAGCAACGGACGCGTTAGACCTTCAGCTGTCTTCTAGTGAAAGTCCCGTCAAAATCGGTCCAGCCGCGTAGAAGATTACTTTAGGCAAACAGACAGACACATTTTTTATTGTATTTTGTTACAGATACCGTGTATACTTTCATATGCATTTAGTAAAAAGTTGTTATTTTGATATTACAAACAGACATAGAAATTTTATTTATTTGTACAGAAAAGGGTCTTAGCTTCCTAAGAACACCATAAACATTTGTGGATAATTGGGTTTAGTGGGTGAGTTGATAAGCGAGTTAGCTGGATCAATGGAGCTGTTAAAACGGTTTTGATCCGACGTCAGTGGCCGATTTAAAAAGGCAATAGCTGTAATCCTGGAGCTTTACCTAGTTACTGTGGTTCCGCGCTCACATAAAACTTTACCACATAGTAAACAATATAGCAGCAACTTATTTATACTAAGCATAGGTCAAATTGAGTATAAATGAAATACAGGTTTAAAGTATTGCTTTCTGTGAACGAATTAGAGCCTAGAGTAGGTATCTCGATGTGTACATACATCGAGATGCCTACTCTAGGCTCTAATTCGTGGTTCTTCGAGAAAGGTACAAAAAGATCTTCTGCAATGCCGACGGTTATAACCTACTTCTCTGGTCTTAAGATGTTTGATTGACAATAGTAACTGTTTTCCTTTTTTATTAAAAGCCTTATCGATAAGTTCAACTAAGAATAATATACGGTAACAAGCTGTGATGAGACTATCATCGCACTTATTTCTGTTTCACAGCAGTTGTTTAGCGCTGCTCAGATCATCAGATTTATACCAGTAAGTAGCATTTACGAGGATGTTAAAATAAGACGGAAAGTGAGAAACAAAACACTGTCATCAACTCAATGCTGACATCAAACTCTCCCACAGAATTCAATGAAAATATTCAGTGAATTTTAATTGTGATTAAATTGGTACAAATAAAAAAAAAGTTGAAGTCTAATACTTAAAGCCCCTCAAGAACCTTCTAAAACGAAACGTTGACGATTTTATAAGCTATTTTAATCCTTTGTTTTCCGATACGTAAACCTGAGAATAAACCTTGTTTTTACCAATTGTAAAGATCGATATAAAACAAGCCTAAACACATTAAAAAGTATTTAATAATCTACTCTACTACACGAACTTTATATAATGTTAGTTTCTCATTACCTAATACTACATTACATTGTCTATCAGACGGAGAAGCATGATTACCGCTATTGTTCTTTGTTGTGGGTTATTGACACTAGATTAAGACCAGTTTGCACACGGTTATCGATCCTACTAGTTCTGAGTCCCTTATCAACATGATTGCTCAATACCAAGATCTACACAGTTACCTGCTTACATGCAAACGATGCATACACATAAATCAAATTGGAGTATCTTTTTGTAATGTCAAAATAACATTTTTTTACTAAATGTGTATAATTACTTATGTTACTTATAACACAAAACAATTTTTAAACAGGTTGTCAGTCTGTTTTTCCGCCTGTCTTATTCTGGGTAATTGTCGCAACGGCTGTACCATTTTTGATGGAACTATCATTGGTAGATAGCTCGGTAACTTAGATAAGACATAAATAAAACTAGTTTAATTTTTGAACGCGCGCACGCGACTGCCGTCGCTGGCGTCAGTGTCGGTTACTATCAGGTATGATGGCATAATGTTTAATATATATGCCTTTTTATAACGCAGGAGAAATTGCATGCCACAGCTAGTACACATATTATAATCATTAATGTTAGCACCAAAAATATTTTATTTCGTTATTTTATCAATTTACTTCACCACAGGCGATATTTAATATGCTCATTAGAAAAATGACTCATATAATTATACGTCATGCAAATATCATTAAAAACCCATTATTAGAAACCAATTCAGTTCATGATTGTCACAAGTGATTGGTTTTATCTATAGCACTAATTTGATGCATTTCAATTTTAGATTGCCACAAATATAGAACATATTAAAATTAAATATACTTAGTACAGTAATATAGTTTTATGAGAAATTTTTCGAATGGATTTATACCTACAAAACAAACCTGTTAATCACAATAAATAAATAATTATCTTAAAAATATATGAACCTATTCCGAAGTGCCTATTCCACCAAACAGAACACACCTTTGTTCTATTCTGAAGGGCCACAATCTTTAAAGAGAGATACTTACACGAGACGTCCTAACCTAACTTAGTACTCAGGAAACGTCCATTGAATTTTGATGTATACAAACAGAAGATTGAATCTACAATTTTATAAACCTGAGGGCTAAACGTGTGTGGATCCTTCAAAATTGTATAGCTTTGTAAACAAAAATGCTCATTTATGATAAACAAAATAGGTATATTAATACTCTTATCATATTAGATAAAATAATTAAATATTTTAATAACACAGCACATTAACTGTAGCGGAAAAATCTTTGTAAATTTAAACTTTTTGTTATGACCCATATACAATTGTCGCTCAAATTACATTTTACGATTAAAACATAATGTTTACTTTTTACGTTCTCGTGACAGGAGAAACTTTATTATTCCGTTACCATTTATATGTTTAAAGGATGTTAAGTTCAACTCCAACCTTATATTTTATCAGAAATTATGGATACTCCTGTAAAAGAAAATGATTATGAATAAACCACGATGCTACATCGTTATTTTAATCAAACGCAAGGAAATCACGACGTATATTTTCGTTTAAGACAGAGTCGATGTCATCGGAGCTCTTTTGTAATTAAAATCTGACAATGAAATGTTTTTGTCTCCTATTTTTTTACTCAAAGGTAAAGCTTTTATCCGAATTGTATTATAAGGAGATCTGCTTATTACATCTATATTCATTTCTTTTACATACCCTACGTAGACAAACACAAAATAAGTTAGTCGTCAACCCATTGCTGACACACCCGGGGCTAATCTCAGAGTGAGAGGGGTTAAGGCATAATCAATCGTGTTGGCCAAAGGCGAATTGATAGAGTTTTGGGATCAGTCTTCGTAATACCAAAAAGTATTTTTGAAAAATTATGAATTTGATCCGATTTCTAGAATGGATCGAACACCATAATTTTAATTACCTAATGTCAATAGTTAAAACTATTAAGTAAAACTATTCCGATTTGAATGTACAGTAGTAGGTACGATTCAATTTGCTAATTAATTAGGCTATTACTAATGATCAAATGATTGACGACCCATTGTCAAACAAATATTTAGTTTAGGGGATTTCCACATACATGACAATGTTCAGATTATGTACAACGGACATTACAAAAACAAACAAAATACGGTAAAGATCAATTACCATATTTTGTTCGTCGTTGTATTTATTTGTCATTGTTTAGGTCTATAATAATATGTGATTCCACTTGACTACCATTATTTATTGTATATATTTTGCTACGCCAGACAATAGGTTTTAGAATTTCTATTATATTTTAATGTACTGATAAGAGTATATTTATAGTTTATGGATTTCATTTTCACCTAAGATTACATTACTGAGCAATCTCTATTTTGAAGTTATGCAGTTATGGTTATCGTTAGGTATCTAACTACTTACGACTTCAAAACCCCCCATTGTAACGTATCGTTATTAGCGTTAAATATTAATGTGCGGAAATAAGACATTGTCATTTGTTATTTATTTGAATAGATGTTGTTATTATTGGCGACATAGCAGTCACGTTTTTTTCTATGCTAATCACAATAGTCGGAAACCAAAATGAGTGGGCAGATTGGCAAAACAGTCGGGTAAAAACCGCGATAACAAGTATCGCGTCCACACTATAACGAGTCTTCTAAGAACAATAGAATATTATTTACATCTAAATGTTATCTTGAAATATACCTAACGGGTTAATAACACTGCAATGATCGAGTGTCTATAGCTCTTGTCAATAAATCTGCCGCATCTCATCCTTCGAGACCCTCTTCATTTGCATATTCGCAATCATTTATGAAGGGACCTTTTGGCTACATTGACTTAACTTTGGTTTATTAGTCTTTGTCCTTATGCTGTTGTTCACGAGACGTCGCTTGCATATATTTATCGTATAATTTACAACAAATATAATTTTAACCAAAATAATATAATTATACAGT
>DWNY01001118.1:0-13432 GCA_018250635.1 Telegonus apastus | reverse complement strand
TTCGAGTTTTCGAACTTCTCTTGGAGACTGCGTGCACTTTACAAACTTTTTAACTCTTGACGATTTACCTCTTAACTATTTACGCAGTCGAAATGTACCGCGCTTACGCTGATCTTGTTATCCACCGAGAAACCGTGCAAACGATCCTATTTTACGGGTGCGACACAGTTTTTATGATCAAAACTACGATGAAATTGGGACAGTGGCACAAATACTTTTAAACTCTCAAAACTCGTGTGGGAGTGTGCGCAGGCGCACCTGCACAATACAGACACGTTTTTGGAGGGAAAATATTTTTCATTAAGACTTTAAAGAGTTGTTTTGTTGGTGCTTTCAAATTAATTGCTTCAGCGCGATTACTGGATTACATATTTCAGTGTGGTGTTTTGAGCTTTTAGGGGAGCGCGGGCGAATTGTTGCGAGTTTGCTAAACTCGGTCGTGCAGGCGAGTCGCGATGTCTTCTAGGAAAGGACAGACCGTGAGAAAGAAAAAGGTTGTGATAAGCAAAATCATTTTATATATTAGCAGTCGATTCAGTGTAAAAGTAGACGAAGTGCTCGTGATTTTGGTACAAAACTAACGTGTTGTATTTTTTAATTATTTAACCTCTTACAATTTTTTCGGCGCGGCTCTAGTGGAATGCAATTTAGTCGTAAAATTGCTTAAATGCATTATTAGTACACAAAATTTAGTATTTTTATCTTATATTCATCAAGATACACGTCAGTGGATGTTATATAAATGCATCTAATATGTAAAAACATCGTATGAAAACAGAAATGTGTTTTATCGTCAAAAATTGTATGTTTATAGTGTATGATTCCAAATTTTTTTGTATTAATTAAATCAAAAAATTTACGTAGGTTAATGTATTCGAAACTACTAGTGAACTTGGCAGTTAACACTATGTTGTTTCAGACTTCGATTTTCTCGAAATTTGTAAACTGATTTAACAACAGACTTTGATTTACTGACACTTACAATGAAATATAGACCAATTGGTCAGTTAAACGTAAATAAGGAGTACAGGTTCTGAGAATTCGCTTAAATAAGTTGCTACAAAGTCTAAATAGGCACTTTACAAATCAATTTTTAAAAAATCTTCTTCGCACATCAATGATCTACAACTACTTTGCAAGCTTTTGCGTTATGAAGAAGTGGAGAGACATATTCCAGAATACACATCTTTGAAAAAAAATCATATGCAATGTGAAACTTACTTTAATTCGCCTAGTGGCCCAGACCTTAATCATTATTTTTTTTGGATGTTTTTACAAAAACTCGTCAAATGCCTAACAAATAAAACAAAATGAATGAAAATATTGATGTGTTGACTAATAAAAGAGAAAATTGTTCTGTTTTTTTAACCGACTTCGAAAAGAAGGTTCTGTATTCGTCGGTGTGTATTATTTTTTGTCTTAGGCTATTTGTAAAATGATTATGAAACGAAAAAGGTATTATAGATATTAAGTTATTAATTGCATCGCCTATATCAATATCGTTTATTAGGACTTTAGCCACCTCGTAATCAAAAGTTATAAAAGAACGGTTTCCACAGGTATATTGTGATGATAATACTCGATGGAGGGACGACATAAGCGAGATATCAGAGGATACAAACGAGGCTGAAGAAGCTCCATACATATCTAGCGATGAATCGGCGCATGCTGCCGACTTAGGAGATAGGTTTAGAGTTAAGCCTTCAAGGGATATCTGGGAGCTTGGTAAATATATTTCAACATTTACGATAGCATTTGAATTTCATACTAAAAATCATATTAATTCTGCTGGTTTTGAAAAATTCGGATAGATTTTATACTGCATACATAGATATAATATTATATTGTTGCCTATTTACATCAATAAATTAAGATTTTTTATTCCTCACTTAACCTAAATCTAAAGATTATAAAACGTCAAATTGTATACAGAAATCAATGGCCTATTTAAAGTAACGAAATAAAATTATGAAAGTTGTTTATCAATCAGCAAAAAGGTAAACAAAGACGCCAAGAATACTTCGACAAAGATAAATAAAACGGTATTCATCACTTTTCAGAGCAGATTCAATACAGTCTACAACAACTTCCATACGCCGAGGAGATCGCTGTACTGGTTGAATCCGGACAATTTGATGAGACATTATCTTTTGCCACTCAAGCTGATGGAATTGGGATGCGAACAGCAGCGCTATGGGCTTGCTGGTTAGGAAGAAACACCTTGCTCGCAAGTTTGCTGAAATTAGGACTAGATCCGAATTGTGCCGATGATTCTGGCAGGTAATGATGCTTAAGAAAAAAATTGAAAAAAAAAAGACTAACTCTCTTTTTGGACAGAGTTTGAAAACGCAGATCTTATAGTCATAAAGTAAATAATTCTTAAAAAAATCTCTCTCTACTCTAATTAACTTTAATAAAATAAATATAAGTATGTATTTTTGAACAACATTTAAAGGCTGAAATATTCTCAATATCCTACAGCTGCACATAGTTTTGGTGTGGAGGCACATTCCAGCACTCTTTTCTAAAATAAGTAGTAATTTCTGGAATTTCAAACTTTTTATTTTTGTTTTTTAGAACATGTTTGCATTTGAGCTGTTTAGTGGCGAATGCAGATTGTGTGAACTTGCTATTGGAGCACAGGGCTGATCCAAATCAGTGGGACTCAATAACGGATAGAAAAGCCACGCCTTTGCACTGTGCTGCCAGTGCCAAATCTTTATCATGTGTTAAGGTAAGTATTTAAATGATTATTTACACTTCAGTTGTACGTTATTTAATTTTGTTTGACTAAGTTTACGAGCGAATAGAATAGTTCTTTTTCCTTGTACCGCCTATCAAATATTGGAAAGTACAATTTTTATTGTTTAGAAAATCTTTAACTCTGTGAGCGATAAGGTTCTTATGACATGGTGTAAAAATATTAGATGTTTGACCTATTATCTAAGTTACTAATGCGTAATGGTCTAAATTGTATTACATATGATGAAAAAACGTTAGTTAACTTAGGCTATGGAAAATAAGGATATAACACCGTAGCGGAAAAGTAACAATTAATGATAGATAACAATGAACAATAAAAAGTAACGGCTGACTTATATTTAATGAGAACTATGTTCTTTTTTAGTTATTAATAGGTCACGGAGCTGATGTGAATGCAGGGCTGACAGAACATTCGCCACTGCACTACGCTGTTTTAAGTGACGCACCGGAAGTGGTGAGCGCATTATTAGAGGCCGGCGCTTGTCCTGATACTCCACAGGTGTGTCTGTCTTGATCCGTTATTCATAACGTCAAACAAACTGAAAGATCAAACACTGTTCATGAGTAACTGATTCTGAAGTCTCGATTGAAATTTTGCAGGTGTTTACAGAAACTCCATTGCATGTAGCCGCGTCCTTAGGCTCTGCGTCATGTATGAAGCTGCTCTTAGATGCAGGAGCTGACGTTAGAGCTGCGCTTGGTCCGGGAAGAGCGACAGCATTGCATCTTGCTGCAGTTGATGGCCACGCGGAATGCGCTTGTTTGCTGTTAGAACATGGCGCCCGGATAGACTGGCCAAACTCGAGAGGACAAACGTCACTCCACTTAGGTAACAATTTATTTATATATTTTTTTTTAAAAATCAACACGAACCTTTGCGTTTTTGAGAAAATTGATGTCCAATATTATTTATAAAGTTCATGTGGGAAGTAAATAAGACAGAATTTCGTAAGCCAATTTTGGGGTATTTTTAAACATGTCTACAATAAAAAATATTAAGCCGATTTAGACATAGGTAGTAGAAAAAATACGGTTTTCGGATTTTCAGATCATTCCTTAGTTAGAGTACATGATGATGTTTCTTAAAAGCCAAGTTCTTTAAATCAGTGCAATCAAAAGATCCAATTTGTTGCAGCGGTCCTAGCACAATCAGTTGAAGTAGTAGAACTGTTAGTCGGCAGGCGAGCTGACGTGCGCGCTCGGGACATTGACGGCAGGACACCTCTACACGGCGCTATAGTCCGGGGAGCCAGGGCGTGCGATGTCGCGCGATTGTTACTGTCAGTAGGCGCTGATCCTAACGCCCCGGATAACTTCGGCTACACGCCATTACATATTTCTGCCTTGAATGAGTTCTCGGCTTGCGTCTTGTTACTTCTTGGTAAGATTAATCAATAAGAGACACTAAGAAATGACACGCTAGAGGACCTGGTTATAGACAATCATTGCTTGCAATAGTAACTTGCATCAGATGACGTATATTTTCTTGTGATTTTCATCTAAAATGTCTGTCAAAATAAATAATGATTAGGTGGTAAGCATAACTGCCGCCAAAGGTCACCTGTAAGCAACTTCATATAGAACATGGATTCTATCTGAAGTCAATCACAGATGTCATATTATATGGTAGTGAGCCGGCAACCACATTCTCCCACCTAAAGACAACAATTGCTTCACGCTAGAAATAGGTACCTCCTCGATCGAACCACACTTATTTTATCACCTTGCAAAGTAGCGTTTTATTATGAATGAGAATAAATTTTTGTGTCTGCAATTTCCAGATTACGGTGGCGACGTGACACTACGGACAAACGGCGGTGTGTCAGCGTTATCCTTCATAGTGCGACGAGTGCCTGATGTAATACCGCGTTATTTGTATAAATTCGATGATGCGGTACACGTGAGCGAACATGAGTTAGGTGACGTGGACTGCGAGCTGACCATAGACTTCAGGCCTTTGGTACCGTGCATCACCAGGGGCGAAGCTGAGTTGCTACTGGCTTTTGTTGAGGTATGGTTTATTTTAGCATACGTTGAGTTTTTAAGACAAAAAGACAAGACAAATTCTTCAGTAAATCTTTCTGTAAGAGATGAACATAAAACGCTAAAATATGCAAAAATAAGTCGATGAATATCTGAAAATAGGTCTAGTGTGCGAATCTAGAGTCCCGAATGCACTTCGAAAAGATTTCAGTGAAAAAATATTTCGTGATGAAACATGTAGAATTGTAGATCTGACGAATAACAAAATCAATTTTCGGAAACTAACAATGGAGGGATGGTTGTAAAAGTAGCTTTTGAAATAAAAGTAACATTGCTTGTATGTTTTCAGGTAGGCCGAAAAGATGTCCTGAAACATCCAGTAGCAGAGACGTTCCTATTCTTGAAATGGCGAAGAATAAGGAAATTCTTTGTTCTCAGTTTTGTCTACCACGCACTGTTTATAACACTCTACAGCCTTTACATATTACGTAGGTTACATTTTTAGATTAATTTCTAGTAAAAGTTAGATCAAATTGGTTTACCAATACGTGATTGGAGAACAGTATAACAACGGGGGTCGGTCAAAATTAGACAACTATATTATAATTCGGCACATGATAAAAGTGTTTGCTGTACTTAAATTATTTCTAAAAGTTATGGTAAGTATTAAAACCGTTGGAACTAACTGAAAGATTTTCGAGTGGCGACCAGGTCTTGGCAATAGGAATGCAGGTCGCACCCCAACTGAGACCGATGAATTAAAAAAGGCAATGGGAAACCTTTTCGAGGGCATAGGACAAATTGGATTTGCACCAATCAGAAGAGGTCTTCATCCAGCAAACTACAAAATGATAGAAGCAAATATATCTTAAGTCCCTATAAGTATTCATCAAAAGGATAAATTACTACTAAATTGTATCATTTTATATTCAGATATCAATTTATTTGCAGAGATCTTTCTATGCGCTGATGTGACATGCCACGTTCCGTCGTATCTCAGACCGGTGCAGTATTTGATACTGCTTCTCAACACATGTTTTTTGTCCAAAGAGATATTTCAATCATGTCTGGATTGGTCGGCTTACATTCGACAATGGGAGAACTGGTTGCAAATTTTAATAATAATAGGAGTATTTTTATGTACGGTAAGTCAAATATTTTGTATTAACACTGTTATTGCTATCTATTACAGTAAAGTTTAAGAATCGTAGTTGATTCTTCTAGGGAAATGGTTTTAAACTTAGCTTTGCTGGGGTCAATGAATCAAGACGCGATTGCAAGGCAAGTTTTTTCCACAGCCAAAATATTCCTAATGCATTGAGTCTTATATATCTGTATTACAAATTTTACAGGGCACGGAAATTGAGGTGAACTATCTGAATAATTCTGCAGTACACCACGAAGACAAATCCTATTTATAAATTGTTCGGCTAATTTGCAGATATCATGTGACAATTAATTTCTTAACGCACAGAAATTACATTTCGGTGCGGAGCCGAATGAATTCAAGCTAGGGATAGTTTAAAAATATATACTCGTAACTCATATATAGCAGGGTTATATCTGTCTCGTATGTTTACAAAAACCCTTTGTATTTTCAGATACCTTCGTGGGACATGGAGAATGGGGTCGTGAGAACTAATACCTCAAATTGGCAGCATGACGTGGCAGCTATAACGATATTCTTCTGTTGGCTGGAGCTAATGATGATCATTGGACGGTTTCCTACGTTTGGGCTGTACGTTCAGATGTTTACTACAGGTAAATGTTTCGGTCAAATTGAAATGTCTTATCTAATATATAATTTCATTAAGGAGTGGTTCTGTTTTTTAATGTCTTATAAAACTTAATATGAAACTTTTATTCAGAACCATTGAATTAGATGATGTAGTAGTTATCCCTCAATAACTTTGTCATCTTGTTGCGACATTTTCCCGCTTTGATTTATATTGTGGTAAATGCATGTACATTTTAGTAGTGGATAAACTTTTCTCATTTTCAGTGACATTGAATTTCGCGACGTTCCTTATGGCGTACAGTTGTCTCCTCATCGCCTTTGGATTGGCCTTCAGTGTACTGTTCAGCAATTACCCAGCATTCCACCTCCCGGCCGGTCTTGTTAAAACGGTCATGATGATGTCAGGGGAGCTGGAGTACGAAGACATATTCTACAATAATTGTACAGATTCTCAGATTCATTACCCGTTGACGGCACACGCTATGTTCTTGATATTCGTGGTACTTGTTACCGTCATACTGACAAATTTGTTGGTTGGTCTTGCTGTCAGTGATATTCAGGTAATCAAAATTTCCATATTTCATGCCTTTATGCTCTAATTTTTTAATTTGATCAATGGTCGAATTTTTTAAATTTGATCATATCCTCAAATTTCATGAGTCTGAACTTGCATAGCTAGCAGCTAGCTCAATGTAGAAGATCTTAAATTGCAATATAATCCATCACTTTCAGGCTTTACAAGAGAGCGCTGGTCTTGACCGACTAGTTAGACAGACGCAATTAGTGGCTCATTTAGAAAGTATGCTCTTCAGTTCTTTACTAACGTGTGCGCCGAAACAATTATTGGCTGTATTACGATGGGGCGCACTGCTTACCGCTTCCCATTTGCGCACCTTGAACATTCGACCCAACGACCCCAGGGAAAATAGGGTGAGGATACAACACTTAAGGATTATTTATTTTTATCTACCATTACATTACTTGAAGTAAATAGCCAAAGGTCACGTTTCGCCAATTTGATGTGGCAAGACGACGATCCTTTAAATAAAGTAATTGACTTGTAAAGCTAGACGTGTGTGAATTTGTATCTACTTACGTTAACTTCCTATTCTTTCCAGATACCAAAAGAACTAATAGCTTCAATATACAAAATGGTGGTGGCGAAACGTAAAGACACGAAGAAGAGTATAAGAAAAAACAACAATTACGAATGTCGAATACGAAAAGTTCCAGGCGAAGAAGACTTAGAAAGACAAGAAATTGTAAAGAGGAAAAGCAATTTGTACGATCGATACTCTTTTGAAAGTCAAAAGGTAGTGAGACGAAAGAGGACTACCTCTGCGACCAACGAAAATAGAAATAGACCAATGTCGTTTACAATTAACGCTATACAGGAGATATGTATGGTTGACATAAAGAATCAATTGGCTGATTTGACAAAGAAAATAAATAAGCTTGTGGAAAACACTGATTCTAGATTGAATCTCATTGAAAAGAAGCTGGATGATGGTGACCTTCCAAAAAGATAATGAAATATTTATGCTGAAAAGTTGTTTATTTATAGTTGTATATTTTGTATTTACAAAATTTTTGATTAGTTACTTACTGAAGAAATACTATTATATTTTATGGTATTTATTAAGGAGTGACTTATTGGCTACTAATATTAGAATTAATAGAACAATTTAGATTAAAATTGTTAGAACCACTTCGATATTTTAAAATAAAACGTTGTATACAAAATATAGTCTTTAATTTATTGTATTTTTTGTTGTTTTACAAAAAAAAAATGTTTGGATAAAAACTAAATTTAAAGTGAGAAAATTATACATAGTTTATGTAATAAATTACTTGCTTGAAGTTGGTACTTGTGTCTAGTGGTCATATATTTATGTCCCAAGTGAGACAAGAAATTGTAAATAGAAAAAGCAATTACAACATTTATGACTCCCAGCAAGGATCATAGATTTTTTTCAATTTTGTATACTTTCAGGAAAGTATTTTTCACCCATTATAAGTGACTCTTTGTGATGGAACATACAGTATTTTCATTGTGATTAACAGTTATGATGCTACTGCTATTGCAGTAAAATATTGTACCATATGGTGTACGTTTTGAATAGCATCACTTCCTCTTCCGATGGATATCATGAGAGGTGATTAAGGGATAAAATTAAAAAAACGGCAACAGCGTCTTCCTGTGTATCATTCACACCTGCTGGTTTAAAAAAAACACATGCCATGCGTGATGACTATTAGCAAAAATCGCCTTTAGAAGTTGGCTCCATCCTAGCAGACCTCAAAGACCTGATGGAACACACCTTATTAAGAATTTAGTCCTAATGACATTTTATTTTGGTACTTACCAATAGTTGACAAGAGTAAGTGTCTCCATTACTCATTTTGACTATGCTTTCCTGTGATCCATGAGCTGCTGGTAGTTCGTAGCCTTCTATCTTGGCTCCGTAGACAACATCAACATTTTTGACTTGAGGACATTTCAATTCTGTGTTGACTGCGTGCAATAAGACATCATTCTCTACAATGTATGCAACGTCATCGTCCATGATGTCCGTGCTACTAAACGTTATCAATGCATCTGAACAGGCATCCCATACCTGAAATTTGAAGAAATCTATTTAGAAACATAAGAGTATTAGGCATGAATATAGCTTCAGGAGTTATTTTTATATTACAGTAGACCTTTTAAGTTGGAACTGTAGTATGTAACAATAGACTTAATTTTTAACTGACGTTAAAAAAGAGATATTTGAGATGTGACAATTTCTTTTTGTTACTTGGATACTTTGTTATTAATGAACATTACTTAAATTCTGTTTGTATGAATATGAGTCCCATGTCATCTTATTTATTTTTACTACCCCTAAAGGCAGGATGCAGTGGGAATGAAATTTTTGAGGTACTAAAAATGTACCTGTGTGTGTATTAGTTTTCAGTTTTTTTATAAGAGTGAAATAACAATCCAGTCCTGGTACTGAGACAGGTATGTAGCCACTGATGGATATCTGTAATGAACTTCATGAAGAATAGGGGTTTTATCTGAAGTTAATTACAGATGCATTGCTAGTTCTGAGAATTGAAATAGATACAGTACATCTAATAAACTATTCCAGTGGTAAAATCCATTATGGATAGACATCTATAAACTGTTGGTGGAGAACAATGAGCATATAACATCCGACATGATGTAATGGTCACATTTGGAAGTAGTTTCTTAAGTTTGTAGACAAAAAATGGATGAGGTAAGTTAGGTCAGTTAGTTGTGGGAAATTCCACAGTAACTGCTATAAAGGATAAAGTGCTTTACTAATGCTATAAAGGAAACTATGTCCCTCTACATGTCTTCTTTACTTACTTGCATATGTCTCACGGGTTGAAGCCTCATCTTTTCTACGTGACTCCAAACATTTATGGAATTCATTAATGACTTTGTGTTTTGACTCAATGCAACGACCCTGTTGCTATATTCTGGCTTCAATTCAAATTTCTTGTCGGGACTGCCTTCTAATAAAAGAACTCGTAGATTTGATAGCAAGGAGGTTTTACCTAAAATATGGCAATTAACATCAAGTGACAAATTGTTTCAACATATATAATTGTATTTCTTATTGTATGGTTGGAGCACACAACCATGTAGTCCACCTGATGATAAGTGCCCATTGCTACCCATGGATCTGTAACCCCAGATAAGTTTAGTCTCATCTACAACTATTACCACCTGTGAGGACTCACATGGCTTGCCTGCGATAAGTAAGTCTCCTTCATCACACTAGTAGACACCATGTTTTAAAAATAGATGTGATGCCTATGGAGTCTAAGATGAGTTCTAATACCTTTAATATGGACTCAATAGTGGACTAGTGAATGGATAACAAAGTTATTGTATAAGTAAGAAATAGTGCCATAACACAATTTTATTTTTTCTTCATATATTTTATTCATGAGCTAAATAAATAAGTATAGATCACTGTAATTTACTTATAAACTGTCATAAATAGATATTAATCTTATAAGTAGTTGCTATAAAATGCATACCCATCACACAAGCCAAGGTACATCCAACCATCCCTCCACCGGCAATTATTACGTCGTATTTGCCCTTAAATTTTCCCTCTTCATGACTGGAACTCAATTTTCTAACAGAACTGATGGCGCGTAAACTTGTTTTTATTTTTGGAACCCAAACACATGCACTATAGATGCCTCTGTCCAGTAACATCTTTGTATCTTCTTGGTTACTATGTCACAATAAATATACTTAGTGGAAATTTCTCTCGCGCTTATTTTAGATCTTTTTCTGGAAATAGTGAAAACTGAAAAGAAAAATATTGAGTCGGTTTATCTGTCTGCGTGACATTTGAGCATATATTGACAATTGACATCGACAGATGTCATAATGAGTACGTACCAGTGAACGACCGCAAAGACTACAACTGCGATAAAATTGCCGTTACTGTAATAAAACACTTGGCAAGAAATCCTGCCAAATCCTATCACACAAACAAAATGAAATCTGACTGGCGGCATAAAAAAGGTCACCCGGGCTCTTTTAATACATTAGACGGCGAAAAAAAAATGAATAGATTGCCCGGTCTCATCGCAATCAACGATTTATAAACGCTATCGAACGTAACGTAACGAAGACGTCAAAAAAATATAAGCGGCGTCGTATGATTGGTCAAATACTCCCATTAAGCCATTTTGATTGGTCAGTAAATAAATTTTATTGATTTAGAGGCCAACAGTTGGTGACAATTTTTTGAACGTTTTTCTTAAGTGACATTCGATTAGGCAGGTTTAGGCACCATATACACGTGCGTTATTAACACATTCCATTTACGTTACCGGAACCTAAAATATTACGGTTGCAGTCGTGGGATTTACAGTCGATGGCGGCAACGTACTGAAAGTGAACGGGCTTTGTTTGGAACACACTCATTTTTTTTTTTTTGCTTTGGCTTCTTGCATTTCTGCCTGACTTTTTTATAATAAATTATGGAATTAGGAAACGAATATGCAGTCCACCCTTCTAGTATGTGACCGCTGCCGTCCAAGGACTTTTGTCATCAACCCCAGATAAGATTCGTGTTATGGGCTAAGACCTGTGGTCTAAGTTGGAACGCCTCGGGTAACTATATGTCTCTTACTTTACTATACACCCTTCCAACCAGAACTAAGTTATTTTACGGAAACAATTTTTAACCACTTAATACAATAACCATAAACGGACATAATTAACTATTGAATATGTTCATAAATAAAATACAACTAATTTATTCACATACACATACATTAAATAGGTTAGATACATAGAAAACCATCGGTTAAAATGCGAGAATATAAAGCATAATTATAGAACAACTAGAACATCATAGAATGCAAAACAAACGTTAAACATATAAATAATTGTAATGGTTAGCTATATCATCATAAGCTTCATTTAACCTTGGATAACATAATTCAGAATGCTAAAAAATTCAATATCTATACAGAATGCAGGTAAACGTATCTATGACAACATTATGAACAACAAACATGATTATCAGCAACATGGCCTGACATTTTTTTGAATAATGGCTTTGTGATGCATCGGTGTAGTGTTTTCCGAAATTCGTGTATCAAAATTCCAGTTGATCCCATTACTAAGATGCCTAAAACATCTTACGAGCGTGACGGAATTGCGAAAACTCTTACTGGGAATTGTTCCATTGATTCGTCGACAACATGCTCGTTGTCAGGAGCGGACATTGATGCGGAAAAGTTAAAAGACTTCTATCGAAGTATTCCTGATTATAACGACATTCACCACTTACCTGAAAGTGAATTCTATTCAACATTGAAATCTTTACGTGACAAGAAGAAAATTATGTTAGGCTTAGCAGTAGAACATATTGATGATTGTAAGCTTGAAGAGATAATCAAAACTGATAATGAATTTAGAAAAGCAAACAACGGGAGCCGATCTCCTATCCTCATGAGACGAAGACTCTCAGATGATAGAAAAGACTTAAGTAATGCAATTTTAAAGAATAGTTCTCAAAATACTAAGACATCATCTCTAAAACGACCGCAACGGAAATCAGTTGATCACAAAACAAATGATTTTGAATTGACTAATAACAAGGATATTTCTTCTAGTTTCAAAGCAAATAAAAAACTTGATCGCCCAAAACGAAATCATTCTGCTTGTTCTATATCGTGGCACGATGATAAGATTGATTGTAAAGATGAGGTTGATGAGAAATTTGAACAATTTTTTGAGCAACAAAATGATGAAGATGATTTTAAAACGAGAAGTATGCCATCTAGTCCACTACGATCTGGCCGGCGCGTTGGGTCGAAGTTGCGAAGGCGAAAAAGTATCACTATACCTAAACCATTTAAAATGACTGAAAGGTAAGGCTATATAGATATAAAAGAGTACTCACGTCACTGGGAAAACCAAATGCGTATGAAGTCTCTCAAACTGATTAACGCAGCGAAAACCTTCTGATTTTTTTCACTACCAGGAAGAATGACTCAAAACCTGTTTTTAAAAACTGCAAGATGTGAGAGGATAAGGAAACAGGATGCAATCAAATTCTTTTCTCAAGCACCATCTTTAATCGCAATAATTGTGGTTAGACGGTGGCTAGTTCGTTGCGGAAGTTTTAAAATGTTTTGTGTGATAACAATTCAGTAAAGCTTTTTACCGGACTGTATCAAGATATAGTATAGTTGATTAAAATTACAAAGTTTTTATTTTTTATTATTAATGAATAAATAAAATGCGTTTTAAAGATAGAAGGAAGGTTAACCGCATTAAGCTCATTGAAAAGGCATTTTAAATTAATTTTATTTACTGTTTTACTGTATTTGTTTTACTCCATATATGGGTTGAGGGTTCCACCATAATAGTAATAATACTTAATATAGTTTGATATAAAA
>DWNY01001117.1:0-13433 GCA_018250635.1 Telegonus apastus | reverse complement strand
GAACCTTTATTTTTTTACGTGGTAGAACCCTTTGTGGTTCGACTCCGGTATTACCACCGTCACACCTATTTCTGCTTTATAACAGCAGTGTTTAGCGCTGCTGTGTTCTGTATTGTGTTGTAAGTGAGACATACTTATTCGAGGCGTACCACCTTAGTCCTCAGTGGTAGAAAAGCATCTGTGGCCGACCTCAGGCAGTACTGTGATCTTATCTGGGGTTGATTACAGAAGTGCATGAGCGGCATGCTTGTTTGCTACTTCCATATCATAAAGAATGAACCTACCACTATAGTGATAATACTAGAATTCAATAATGAAAAATCGCTCAGTTTTTAGTTTATATTTACGTAAAATCTAGAGGCATCTAGATTTATAAAAACTGTTGTTAATATGCAGGGGTTACACATTCGTTGTCCTCATCAACACATAATTTTCCTCTATTTTGCACAGGTCTTCTCCTACCCCGAGAAGGATTAAGGCCAAATGATTTTCAAAATGCGAATAAGTAGACTTCACATAGCTTTCATAACTTTTTTATTGACTCTCAGAACGCGTGTAGGCTTAAGCAAGTGATAATTAATTTCTAATGCGCACATTATTTTTCAAATAAAGGTTTGTGGAAGTGGAACACCGACCGTACCCCTCGTTTCAGTGACACGAATCGATTGCTGGTGTCTAAACATATTACGGAATAGTTTTTAAGTCGCACCTCTGTTTTTTAAGTACACTGTCTTAATCGCGTATATTAACATAGTAATTTTTCTCATCTTACACTTATTAAACGTAATCTTGAGTTTTTGTTAGACAGAATCGTCAAAGGTGAATAATCGCTTAACGACCACGACATTTACCATCAATCGCCAAATTTATTTTTATAACCATTTACGAAAACTATAACAAGTGGAAATGCTAGGACATTTAATTTGTTCCAACCCCTCGGCTCCAATAAACACAACGCAATCAAAAGTCGAACACCGAACGAATTGTAATCGCGCACGCCCCAACAAATCCGGCGGTATCGCTAAAGATCAAAATAACATTTGTACCGAAATCATTTATCAGCGATTCTCATTCCATCGCCCTCGGCCCGCCGTTGAACTAATACGGAGTGGGGCTTAGTGGTAGCGAGTAGCGGGTTAGTTTAACGAGCGGGTCACTTAGAAGCCGGTAAATCAAAAAGCGCATAATTTTTATTTAATTCTACACACTTATTATTTCGCTTTAATTCTACAATAAACATTATTTATCCGATATTAAAAAGTAAACCACGTAGCAGTTATCTATGATAACATATCTTTAAGCTTTTATAGACTAAGATCCAGACGTGCCGACGTAACTTATTGTCTGACTCACAAACTATAGCCTCATTACATTAGCTAGATAACCTTACACCCACCCACTAAATATTTCGTGAATCTCTGTTTCTTAGTAAGTACATGCTCTCTACATTCTTATATTTTTAGTACAAGTACCTACTCCTAAAGTCATATACTGGCGTAGACCAAAAGATATCTAAATTCATATAACAGAATACCATTTTATACAATGAACAGTAAACTTAAACAATATAATTTTGAGATTAAGAGACCTAAAAAACGCTAATCGCTCCCGCTTCATCTCGATCTGTTACCACAACCTAAGCCCTTTAGAGCGCGAAACTAATGTGTTTCAGGGGAATAGCATCTTTGTGGGGAGATTGTCATTAATACTCGCTGGTGACGACGTTTACATTAAAATTTAATATTTGTATTAAATCTCCTACCTACGTCCCACTTGATGCGATTGTTCAACCAGATGGCAATAATTGGTTAGCTTGGCAATTTATTTGGAATCGAGTAGGTATCGGTAAACATCAATATTATTTGTTAATAATTTACAATTTGTAAAACCTGTAATTAAATGATTCAATATCGACATTTTAATATGGACCTTTAAAAAATTGTCGATAGCTATGTCGTAAAACGTCTAAAGATTTATATTTAAAACGGTAAAACGGTAAGTTTATGAAAGTTGAGTATCAACTTATAAATAAAAAAATACATAAGTTTATAGTTGAACTGAGTACCGCAAAAAAATCCTGTTGGCTGGACATAATAATATACAGTCATACCTGAAATAGGAACAAGGAAACATGATTGATTAATGTACCTATATAAAGATATTTCTTAGAAGTACGGCGCTGCTTAGTCAATTTTAGCGTCATTTTTACCAGTGAGCAAGATTTGGGAACTTCCTCTTACAGTAGGTGTAAGAAGCGATAAAAGGGTCTTCAAAAAGGCACAAAATAATTATAAACGAGGAACATTAAAATTAACTTTTATAAACTATTTAAATACTATAAACTTACAACCGTATAAACAAGCCACCTATCTGAATACCTATTCAACTGTATCGAAACAACCCCAGGATAAAAGGCTCTCGTGGTCTAATAAAATAGGTGCAATTTCTAAAACCCACAAAATCCCGCTTCAGAGGTCATCCCTAACCGTAACTCAATTGTCGCGTTTGCTCTTTCCCGATCTATTTTTTACCCCAGCGCCGAATTCTCGCCATATTGCCGACCACCCCATCTAAATGATAATTCGAGGCCCTTCTTACAATAAAAATTATTGCGGCCAGTTTATTTTATTACACTTTGTATTGTATTCAAATATCAGACGGACAGTAGGTACAAGCCAGATAAACCTTATTTCGTTTGGACAAATAGATGAAATTGAGGGGTTTGTCAACGTGGCTCGGATTCGCACCCTTTCGTTTTTAGCCGAATGTAGTGATTTCGCGTTCTTTATTCGCACCAATTTCCTTAACATTTTTCTTATTTGTTTCCAAAAGTTTCCTATTTTCTCTAACATTGTATTCGCTTCACAGCGTTTAGATACATCGAAATACAAGGCCGTAGCAGAAAACTTAATTTTTGATTGTTTTATAGTAGTGATAAGACAGAATTATCGTGAACCATCCTGCAGAAATAACACGTAGGTAGCTACTATGTAGGTACTATGCTCCTACTAATAAATATTGCTATACCTACCAACTGTTAAAGATTTTAAGTTAATTTTAAGTTAAATAATTGATCTATACAATAAAATATAATTTTATTTCGTTTTAATTGGTAGTTTAATTTTAAAACTTTCAGATACTTAATTAGTTACGTCAAATTGACTTTTATTTTTAGTAACTGAATCATCTGATTTGATACTATATCCAAGTTTCTTATCATTCTCATTTATCCAGTCGTAACGTAAAAAAGATTTTGCTACATCATAAATACTTAGCAAACAGTTACTGTTAGCACCATTTATGTCATTTAATTCATAATTATTGTCATCACCGCAATAACATACAAACGCGTCACAATGGCAAATAATTATAATTACCAAGCAGATGCTATTTATTTTCCTACCTACCATAGTCATCAGGCAAGACAAAGCTAGCAACCCCATTCTTATCTCCCTTTCAGATCGCAATCAGTGCCGCCATGTTTGATGCCATTATGAATCAAATTCCCGCCTTTTTACTTTTTTCCATTCGCTAGGCACTGGCGTCAGATCTCACAGCCGATAAGTTCTTTATTATCCTGGATGATTTTTTAATCTGTGGTCCTACTGTTGTACTCGTGTTTCACATTAACACGACGCTTTTTGTATTGTATTACGAGTAAAGGGATATTAACGGAAACTGCAATTTTCTGAGAACAATGGCTTTATTTACTACAGACTTAGGGCGTTTTGCAATGCCTGAAAGTAATGCTAATGGCTGTTAGATTTATGCACGTGGGAGTAAATGAGTTGTAGAGTGCCTTAAGTTTTTCCTCATTTATTACAGAAACTAGTCACAACCCACGACTTCGTGCATTCTATACCTACATAGGGTCTTGTGGGTAATAATAATCAGACTGGCAATCGTGATAGCGGCTACGTATACCTACATATATACGTTCAGTAGTAATAATATGACATATGTATAATAATTATGATCCCATCAGAATACGTTTGAGTCTCATCGAAATTATATATATCCATATAAAATGTACCCAATCTGTTGTGTAAATAAGAATGCCATCAAAAACATAACTTATACAAAAATAATCTATAAGTTACCTAAAGTTTTGATGATGTAGAGTCAGTCAGTGACATAGCTAAGAAACTTGGACTAGTTATAATTCTTAAACGAATGGTTCAAATTGAATGAAATTTGAAATATACCGTGTTAATACAATACCTGCTTAGTTTCTGGAAATTCAGGCTTCTAGTTTTATCAACGAGGTAATTGGGGGTCAAAATGGCCTGACCTGCTTCAAGAAGAGGATGGGAGACCGTGACGCTATTTTCTCAACTTGGTGGGGAACTACCCGTAGAAAACCCGTGGGAAACAGCCCGTTGGTACCTTATTCTTTTTGTCAAGTGTTTATTTTTTATTTTTGTTTCTTTTAGATATTAACGAGCTTAAGTGTGGGATTGGGTCTACTTCTCTTATTATAGTTTTCTTTTTTATATATCTATTCTATATGTCTAACCTATTGAGAAAGGCGTATAAGCTATTATGAAAATAAGCTTATTATCAGAATGAAACCTAAATCATAAAAGCAGAAAGCCGCCAAAGTGTGATATTTGCAATACCTTCTGTTGGGCAAAAATACACACTGTTTCACACATACTAGGTACATTCTATGTACATACTTTTAGAATGTGGTAGAACTCTTTGAGGCTGCCTGAGTCGCGACATCCCCCTTCACCTATTTCTACCTTATTACAGCAGTGTTAAGTGCTGCTGTATTCTGGTCTGAAAAGTGTAGTAAGGGAGATATGCTAATCCAAGCGTTCCAACTTAATCAGGGGTAGCAACGCATCAGCGGCCAACCTTAAATAGGACTTTGATCTTATCTGGGGTTGATTAAAGATGTTCATGGGCTGCTGTGGCCACTTACCATAAGGTGGACTGCGTACTCATTTGCTACTTCCAAAATATAAAAAAAAACTTATATTTACAGAAAGAAGACAAATTTTATGTACTTTTAACTGCAAAATATCAAGGTATCGTTGTATGATATTAAAGAGAACATTAGAGACATAGAATAGAGTACATAAGAAAAGTTATAGATACGTAATGTAAGTTACTGATGCTATTTTGTTAACAGTTGTTAGTGCGTTAACTATTAGATAAGAAGCGATACGTTGCGCAGAATGCGGAGTTGTGGAAAGGAGGAAATTGGAAAAACAAAAAAGTGTCAAGGTTGAATACGATCTTTGTAACAAGGTTCTGTATCTACTGTAGTAGTTTTAGTAGTTAGTTAGTTTGGTAGTTAGTAAAGTAAGATATTATCATCACCTAGTTTTTTATATTCTAACTTAGCAATAAGGCAGACGGGCTACCAGAGGAGTCGCCAATTCATCGCCGGCTTTGAAGGAGAGCTCTTTTTGCACCTTTTTTGAAGAGCCCCATATCATATATATTCCACATCTTACACGTCCGTGGCAAAAAGGAAGGTGCGAACCGAACCGTGGCAGATCGCCACAAGTCCAGTTGGTGTAGATCGAACCTCATCCTTCGGCGAACAGAGTATTGTAGCGAGTAGTTTAAACACTTTAGTAAAACCCCGACGGCAGTATAGTATATAGTAGCATGGGACTTTTTAATCATGCAATATTCTGGCCCATAACCTAACAGACACGACAGATGAATTAGGTAAATGTAATCTCGTTCAAACTTGCTAGGTTTAGGACAGAAAGATTTCAGCATAGATAAAGCCCTGTAAACACAACCACTACTACGAGTAAAATCAACACCTTTAAAGGGTTTTTTAACCAACGATCCCTAAGACACGCGGAAGCGGCGGCGAGTCCGCAAAGTTGGTCTCTAAGTAGATTTTCCAATTTGAAACTCGTTACAGCCGGCAGTTCTCTCTTTTTCACTTGAACTCCGCCCACGATTTATTGGTGAACTTCACTCCACTTCACTTGGGTAACCAGACGGATGAAATTGTCAGCGGTGGTTATTTATGGCGGTCCTGTGCCCTACGTTATAGAATAATGGTTATCAATCTGATATTATTTTATCGGAAATAGGTACAATTTTGTACACAGATAAATGTAGAATAACTACCAATGATCGAATGAAATATAATGAATAATGTACCGGTCTTAATCGTAAAAATATACAAACTCGCTACAAGGAGAGTAGTGAAGTAAGGATATTTTATAATTTAGCTAGGACCTAATACATGATGTAATACAGACACTCACATACAAAAATATAATAAAAAATTGACTATTTGAATTTAAAATTATAACTTCTGTCATAGTTAAGTAGGTAGGTATATATAGGTAATTCACTAACCAACAGTAATTAAGTTATACAAACATAACATTCAATTTTGACTCTAAATAAGTACCTACATATTTCTGACTTACAAGAATTTACCGTATTCAACTACATTCCACTGTTAGACAAAAACTGTATACACAATAAAACAAAGTTTGCGCCCATGTCTTGTTAGAAATTTCATTGAAAGAAAAGATACGAAATTTTAGAAAATAAATCCATGGAACTATTAAGTATCGATAGTTTGTTTCTTTTCATTCCCAAAAGTCTATTCTCTATTGCAAAATAAACACATCAGCGCTAAAGTAATTATTTGAGCATCACTAGCGGGGTAATGGCGTCGCTTCCGGTCCCGCCGCCATTAGTGGCCATTTCCTGCTCACTTCCGACGATGCTAACGCCGCGGTGCGGTTCTTTTGGAAACTTTTATATAAAAAAGTAAGTATACGGAAACCATTCGTAAATAAATAAGTTATGGATTATAATTTTCTTGAATAAACTTAAGCATCTTTAGTTTTCTTAATTTTCACTTAAACCCTATAAGAAGTTTGTTACTACAAAGTGCAAATTACACATTTTAGAGTTCAATACCTACTGGTGCTAAACCATCGGTACTTTTAGATATTATATTAGGTGCCTATCATTTGCTAAAAGGACATATAAACGTTTTTTTTTAATTTTTCATACACTTAACATTTCATTTTAATAGCATTTATAGAATACCAGGTGGAAGAACGAGTATGATTGGATCGGACAAATGCCATCGCGACACCTATTTCGTGGAACAGTTCTTATGTTTCATTGGAAGGATGTAATTGCCTATCATACTATGGAGCGACCACCATACTCCTCGGGAGTAGCAACTCATCTGCGATTGGCTTCAGATAAAACCTGTTAGCTGTTTCATTCTCAGGACTAACAAGTTTTTTAATAGATAAATGTCCTTAGACAAGGCGCAACTCGAAAAAACGAGGACAAAGCAGTAAATTGGATCTGGAAGTGCTCCATATTTTTATAATGTATTGATGATGGTCACATCTAGTCGGATGTCATTCATAGATCAGTCAATACAAATAAATATCGTTAAGTGGCGGAAGCACTCTTGACACGTGACGCGATCGATTGCCATGCAATGACTCGCTAATGGATAACACAATCCACTTCAAACAGACTAAGTAACAAAAAACCTAGTAATGTCCTAGTAAATAACACTATTGATTTGGAAGTCAATTGGTATGTTAAACATTTACATTGGTCAAAATACCTACAAAAAAATAAAAAATGTTTGAAGTCTAGACTTTGCGACGTTAAAAGTTTTAGCTTTGTAAACGAATATTGGTCATAATGCCTAGATATTTTTTCAGTTTGTTACCTCATCTATACTGATGATTATGTAGGTTTTTAGCTATCTTTTTCAGCCCTTATTATTACTGTACTTGGACATGTATTTCTGTGTTTTAAAAGTAGAAGTAGCTAGGTAGGTACTCGTAGTAGGTTACTTTCAATACTACTAAGAAATTCAGAGGTTGATGATATCTAAATATAAATCCATCAAGTCGTTTGAAAATACTAATCAAGTATACTCGTAGACAAACGCATTTAACTAATATTATAATTTACTAGGTATTTGTACGCTTGTACCTGTAGTGCCGGGATAAGCATAGGGCTATGGTATCCCCTGCCTGTCGTAAGAGGCGACTAAAAGGGGGGCTTTCGGGGTTGCGTACGGCTGGAGTGGGAGCTCGACCCGTCCATCCAGCGACCCCGGGAAGGACGGCGACATGTGTGGTCGCATATCGTCGTATGCCAGTCGGTGCGGCGAACAAAATGCTCGCCCAGGTAGAGCCCGATGGGGCAACGAGCTCAGAGGACTCCGGTTGTGTTCCAATGGAGATCCCGGAGGCCTCTTTGGAGTGCTGAGGACGGCCACCGGGGGGGTTTTAGTGCGGTAAAAATCCGACATAACCCGGCGTCACTCCCACGGCGACAGGTACCTTTTGAAGGTTTTCCCCTCGTAAATAATAAAAAAAGGGTTTATCGTAACTTAATAGCTGTATTTTCATATAGTAACACCTGATACTATTAACAATCTAAATACATAGATGTTAAAAAATGTAGACCTCAGGGCTATCAATGTATCTGTGATCAACCTTAAATAAAACTCCAATCTTGCCTAGAGACACTTACATTTTCCTTTACAAATAGAATGGTTACAAACAAAATCAAAAAATGTAAAAGTATCTGGACGAAGCTCAAGCCTTCTCTCGGCTACCACCGTTTTTAGCAAGTACGACATTTTTATGAGATATCGTGTACAATGCCAATGTACAGTACATTAGAAACTTTGGCAATCGTACGAGCCCCTTATGTTTCAGAGCTCGAACACAAAGTTCCGACTTTTACGATAATGTCAGCCATTGCCATTCAAACGCGCTAAAACTTTATCAATGTGTGTGAAAGGATAAGCGCTACCGTTACTATACTTCACAATAATTTCTAACAAGATACCCTGGTAATGAAGACGGTTTTATCGCCAATGGGTAGTAAATTTTAATATCGATCTACAGGTAAGGTTATATGAACTTTCGAGGGCTAACGATTTTACTTAATTTCCTTCAAAATATATTTATAAGTGTATAGGTATAATATTAAATTTTGTTTAGAAAATTCAAGTGGCAAACAAGTATTTTGTCCAAGCCAAAAATTTTGTGGTCAAGATATTTACAGGATTTAATACGACCTTTCCATCTAATAATAGAAATCTAATCTAACTAACGATAGACCGATCGTTATCGTCATTGTAGCATAAAACGTCTAACTTAAACCCCGAATGCGGTAAGAGATACTTTGCTAGTAATACCAACTACGAAACTACAAAGTTAAGCAATCTCAGCGCGGTCAGTAGGTGGATGGGTGACCGTTAGTGGAAAATTTTCATGCACGTTAGGAGGTCGGTCTCGGTCATTATCACAGCAGTCGTTAAACCTCAGAGGCCCTATGAGCGCTGAAAAACATTCAATACGGGTTGGCCACTAATCCGTATACTCTTCACCAATATGCATTGGAGCAGTATAAGGAAGTATGCTCCAAGACTCCCCCAGCTGTGGGAAGAGACCCGTGCCCAGCAGTGGGACATAATAAAGCATTAAAGTTAAGCATATTATAACTTTATTAACGTTATAAAAGGGTACAATGTGGAAACAAAATACATTTCAATAAAGACCAGACACGAACCATTCGTATAATGTAACAATGGGTATTTATACTATCGATCCTGTAAATAATACTTCCACAAATATGACGCATCCAATACTTTGAGTGGCATCAAATCGCGTTGCGTGTCGCAATGAGCCAATATCAAGTGTCAAGTAATCATACACATTGGAATACGTAATTAAACTTTTCATGGTGCCATTGGTCTGGAGACAAAGCAAAGGGTGAAATAAGCCTTATATTTTTTGGATTAATTCTATATAACTGCTTAGCGAAAAATTGTTTTTGGATGTTAAGAAATTACATGAGTTAATAAATATGAAAAAATAAAATTAACTTATAGTAAGGAGGTTATATTATCGAAATAGCAAATAAGCATGAGTCCATCTGATGATAAGTGGCTACTGCTGCCCATGGACATCTGTAATCAACTTCAGATAAGATCAGTGTCTTACCTGAGATTCGCCATAAATGCCTTCCTACCCCTGAAGACTAAGTTCGAACGCTTTGGATAAGAATGTCTCCTTTTACGTCTTACCGGAATTTCGCCTAAATAACACATTTTTGGCTAACTCTGAAGACTAAGCTCGAACGCCTCAGATAAGAACGTCTCCTTCAACACACTTCAAATAGAACACAGCAGCGATCAACACTGCCGTTAATACGTAGAAAAGGTTGTCGCGTTAGTACCTCTAGAGTTGAACCGCGAAGAGTTCTACGTTCTCTAAAGAGGATTTTGATAAATTAATTAAAACCCGTATGCAAAGGCAACGTACGCACAATTTGTGTAAAAATTCCCTAATCCTGAAGGGAAGCCGGTGCTGGCGGCGGCAGGGGTTTCCCTATCACGTTACTAACCTGACAAGTAATTGATTAAGGTTATTGTTCTATCACAGGCGATAGATAGCGATTCTTTTTAACGAAAATATAATATGGAAATAGCAAACCTATGCAATCTTTCTGATCGTAAAGTGGTCAGTGGCCTAAGCGATTAGTAGCGCCAGAAGTTCTACGTAAAGTCGGTAACAGATTCTTTGCCAGTCCAGTTTACCCCCTTAGTTAGACCTCTGGGTCTAACTAAGGTGGTAGCGAGTATGTCAGCCGGCATTCCCACTCCAGCCTAAAATGAAGCTATCACCCAAATTACAGTCTTAATGATAGTAGTTTACGCTCTGCGATAATAAGACAGATGTTAGTATCCGCATATAGACAGACATTGCCTGTTCTACTTGTTAATCATTATTTGTCAATACGTGGCTGTATGTTATTTATATGTTTGTTTATTTATTAGTTTAATTCGCTATTTACTCTTTCATTCAACATTACGACAAGTACAATTACATTCGAAAACATCATTACAACAACAATGTTTCAATACAATTGAACGGTGAAATTGATAAGTGTTGAGAAATTCTATACTCAAATACTCAACAAAATAATAATATTCGAACAACTGCGTAATTCATGTAATGTATGTAATTTTTTTCTCGGAAGGAGAGAGTTAAGTTAGCAAGAGATTGATTCATTATACATGTAATGCGAGATGTCAATCTAATATATATATAATGTATGTATGTATGTATGTATATACTGTGCCCGCATCGAAATCAGTCTCTCAAAAAGTTTATCCCGCGTAAATTCCGGCGGAATTCTAGGAAAAAAGTAGCCTACGTGTTTCTCCACAACCTCCTCTATTTTCCAGTGAAAGCCCTATCAAAATCGGATCAGCCGTTGCCGCGATTAACCCGGACGCACAGTATTTTTAATAACTACGCGACTTCTTCAACAATAATCTTTATACTTCTGTCAATTTATATAAAACCGTAATGTACTACTAACCTAAACCTTTCTCAAGAATTTCACTCTTTTAGCACAAACACAGCTCTTTTAGTCGTTTAGCGCATACAGACAGACAACTTTTGCGGACTTTGTTTTATAATAAGTATAGATGTAATAGTAATACATATGATAATGATAACAAATGCCTCACGGTTAACGTGTTATTGACCAACTACTTAGTAAAGTTTGGTAATAAATACAGAATTCGCAATCCAATCCTATTCGGAGTGACCAATCCGTTTAGAAAAGCTTCTACTTGAATCATTGAAGGTAGGAGAAACCTTTTGTGGTTGGACTCCGGCGGCACCACCGCTACACGTACTTTTGGTTAATAGCGTAGTGTTAAGCGCAGTGAGTTCTCTGTGAGTGTCGTTAGTGGCATACATATGTATATCGAGGCGTTCCAATCTAGTCCTCAGCGGCAGTAACGAATTCGTATTGACCATCAGGTAACTTAATCTTGTCAGGGGTTGATTACAGATGTCCATGGACAGTATTTGCCACTTAACATGCGATGAAACCGGACAACTGATATAAAAAGCGGACCACTCTGCGGACGAGGACGTTCGTCTTATATGAAACTTAGCAGCCAATTTAGTACAATATCTATATGTAATAATGGTACTTTCACCAGATGGTCTCCATACTCGTTTGCTACTTCAATTTCAATAGATTGAAGTGACTGCTATTTTGGTTTCAACAACTTCAAACTCATGCGAGATTACGATCCGTTTATTTTTAAATTTTATTGTCTTTTCTAGTATTCATTACATCCTTTTGATAAGCACCTTTGATGGTTTTCGAGCTTATTTTGAGCTTTCATAGAAATGACGTTAAGCACAGTAGTCAGGAGTCGGCCCCGCCATGCTGCCGAGTTCGATTCCGAGTGAAATAAACGTCTAATTTTATTAATTTGATTTATGTTCTGGGTTCGGTGCTTTTTATTGTCTATCTGTAATCTCTGGTGATTTCCTGATGAGGAAGTAACGCGTCACATAGATATTTACCTACATAATATATATTAATTTATAAATTGTTATAAAAATATACCTAATTACTAACGTACATTCTACCCTACTGATATTTTTATT
This sequence comes from Telegonus apastus, assembly GCA_018250635.1. Classification (NCBI taxonomy): domain Eukaryota; kingdom Metazoa; phylum Arthropoda; class Insecta; order Lepidoptera; family Hesperiidae; genus Telegonus; species Telegonus apastus. The sequence goes on along the minus strand of DWNY01001117.1, from coordinate 969 downwards.
ATGTTCTATTTTGATATTAAAGGTAAGCATATTTAGAAAAATACATATTTAGAATACATTCAAAACTAAATAGCGGGAATTATGAAAACATTTATAACTACATTTTATTTAAATTTCCCCGTGATCAAAATATTCTAATTTACCTACCTACAATCTAAAAACTTTTCTCTCAATTGAAACCGGTAATATTTCACAAAGTAACTGCCCAGTAGCTTAAGTAACGTTGAAAATTCTTATTAACATAGAAATATAATTAAGAATTTTAATACGGCTCCATGCTGCGCTCTACATTCTATGAAAAAGCGCTTGAAAACCACAAAAGAGGTGCTTGAAATACCTCTACCTATAGTTAGAGCCAAAGGTGAGAGTAACTCTACATCGATGCATCTTAATGCGCTCTTTTCAGCAACGGGATTCGTGAAAATAGGTTTCTTAATATAATTTTAAAGACAAAATGCGGTAACTGTAAAGCTACATTGGGGAAGACCCCAAAAACGAGTATGTTACTTCATTTCATCAAATAAAATGAGGTAGGTTTCAAGATAGAACTTTTTGTTACGACTCCGGCGGCACTGCATCAACACTTCCTGCCTAATAACGGCAGCGCTAAGCGCTTCTATGTACGGGGTAAAAAGGCGTTCCAACTAAGTCCTCAAGGATAGAAATGCATCTGTGGCCGACCTCATGTTTTTTTATGATATAAAAGTAGCAAACGAGCGTGAAGCCAACCTGATGGTAAGTGGCCACGGCCGCCCATGGACGTCTGTAATCAACCCTAGATGAGATCATAGTCCTACCTGAGGTCGGCCAAACATGCCTTTCCACCCCTGATGACTAAGTTGGAACGCCTCGAATAAATATGTCTCCTTCACCACACCCTTCAGACCAAAACACAGTAGCGCTTAACACTGCTGTTATAAGGTAGAAATAGGTGCGGCGGTGGTACCGCTGCAGTCGAACCTCAAAGGG
>DWNY01001116.1:0-13433 GCA_018250635.1 Telegonus apastus | reverse complement strand
ATAAACAGATAGATTAATTTTTCGATTATTATTGTTACACCGTTCTTCGATTCGCCAAATTAATTCACCCTTCGAAAATTGTGAATTTGAAACTGTAATATTGCCTCTTGGCCCAATTATTATAACATTTATTCTTTATGGGGTAAACAGAGCTCTATTTATTAGGGTTCATTATTCGAATTAATTTGTTTGTGTTATGTTGTGGGTTGGGTTGGAAGTGAAACCGAGTGAAAAGGTTGTTTTGATATTTAAATGAGGGTTGAGGCTTGATTGTAGCCATTCACCTCGGAGCTAGGGGTCCGGGCTATCGGCCATTCGACCATACGTAGAACCCACGAACCCACAGAATTTGCAGAATATTAATTAGTTAAATGTGAGATTATTATGTTAAAGATAAACATTATTGTATCAAAATCCTTTAATTATAGATGAGGTTTTGGCGTTCAGACATCTATCTACATATAAGTGTAGATAAATGATTTTTATTATTGATATCTACATTTCAAAAACGATTACCGGAACAGTTCGTTTAAGCACTTAAGTCGCATTTGCTTGCAATTTAAATAAAGTTTTCCCAACGCTTTACAGTATTGAACTAAAATATTTCTAAAGCCATTTCAATTTGTTTGCGTAATTAGCAACAGGATTTAAAAAAAAAATAGTAAAAACCACCAATGGGCGCAGCATGGTGAAGTATACTCCAGGAGTGCCCAGGTGTAAAGAGTACATAGAAGGGTCGCGACTTAATAAATTATTAAGAGTTAGCTACAAAAGCTTATCTGATAAATAAATAGGCTCATATTTTCCGTCATAACACAAAAAATTAGCAGCTTCTTTATAAAGGTGGTGGACGATAACGGTGGCACCGCTAATTTTTAATTAGGGGAGAGTGGGCGAAGTTGGCAATTGGCTCGCGTTGGATTACAAAGCTAATTACGGGTGTCGTAGCGCCCGTAACGCGATCTTTTCCCCTTCTTACCTCTGTAGGAAACTTTATACAATCTTGATATTATATTTGAAGTTTTACTATTAAGGCTTTTTCTTCTTAACCGCCTAAGGGTTTTTTAATTATAGCGCGTGAAGGATTAGGATCATTTGAAACTTACTTGAATAAGTTTGTCAAAATTGGGTCAACAATTTTCAAGGTTAAGCCGTACAGATAGTTAAACAAAATTTGTCGTTTAAGTTAAAATTGGGATATATTCTGAAATTCAGTCAGACTGACTTTAATAGTTGCGTTTTATTTCGTAAGTTAGAAATCAATATTGTGAATACATTTCTGATTAACTTGAGCAGAGTTTCTTTCACGAAAATTGGTACAGAAAAGGGGTCAATTCGCTGCTAATTGCTCTTATTCGTTATTGGATAGATTAATAAGAGATATATAACTGAATACTGGGGCCATGTGGTCTTGGACTTGAATCTCTTCCCGTCAATGTTTTAAGAGACGAGAAAGGTACAAAATCCAGTACAAAAGTATTATATAGATGATTTACTTATAAAGATGAAGAACACTCTTCGCAAAATGTAAATACCTCAATTAAAAAATCTTTATTGTGTATTGTTGTATTTGTCCACTTTGTATAAGTTAATTTACAATTTATATGTTCATAATAATGATGATAAAATATATAAATCCTTTATCAATTACAGTAATAACCCGGTTTTTTATTATACTTAACTGTAAAATACTTTATAAAGTTAAGTTCTCTATATCGAAAATGATTCATAGGCTTTACCAAAATATTATATTCACTATATCATAGGGATTGAAATCAAGAAAATTGCCATGTTTCCGACGTCTTCTATTGTAGCAGAATCCCCTTGGAATTCGCCTTAACATGTTTTTAATAAAAGGCAGATTACGAAATCGGCTCAACGCGTACATTATAGCAAAGAATGTTATATACGCGGATCGCTTGGGTACATTTCACACCTCGCTTCACGCTTCCCAAATCTGTTGTCATTTCGCGATCTGTAAGGCGAGATTCGGATAGCCGGGAAATTCGCAGCTATTTCTCACACGAGTTACCCTACGAAGGAAACTCCTTTTAATATTTCAGTTGTAGAGTGTAGACATGTTACCTTGTTACTTTGCTTCGAGTTGTACAAATGGACACGTTGGGTGAAAAATTAGGTTCACGAGCGCATTCACGGTCGAATGACTCTGGATGCGAGACGTACAATGTTAGAACAAGTTTGACGAAAAAATTTTAATTTCCGTGTGTGGTTGAATGTTTTGAACTATTGCCTAATTTAGGCAGAAATCTTCGTTTTTCGATCGCGGATAACAGCAGTTCAAGCGCTGCTGTTCTAGTTTAAAGAGTATGGGTAAAATAGAGACACTTGTAAAGGCGTTCCAATTTAGTTTTCAAAAGTAACAAGTTAGTAATGTATTTTTAACCAATTGACTACCTGGTCAACCAGCATCAACCAAGTGGTTATTGATTATTGTATACCGCCAGACTTATGCATCAACTAAACATCAAAATATCATCTTACACATTCACTCTACAATAAGAGAAACTGAGACAAACTACAATTATCATAAATAATATCAAAACAAAGTTTTCACCAAACAAAGTTTAATAACAAAATATTTCAGGTATCAAATAACAACGACCACGTTTACTCCCCGTTAACCCAATTCATCAAAACAGGTTGCCATGTAGCAATTTTTTACAAACAAGCGTACTTACCAGTTAAACAAACGTAAGCCGCTTAAACTCTTAAACACTTGTTAGCGGTCCCAATGAGTCCGGTCCTATCTTCACGTGTCCGATTAACAAAGAGCATAACCCCAGTCCGCGCCATTTGTGTTTTCCCGAGCAGACAAATCGGCAACAATAAAACCCGAGCTCCTTCACAATGGGCGCACGCATGGCCTGTTTTTAATTTGCCGAACGTATATCGGATGGTTCGCTTCGGCGGGATCGCTTAAAAACACTCCCCGGAAAATCCTGCTGTCCCGGTAGGCTCGCCAGACAGGAATATACGTCAGGCCAAGCCGTAAGGATGTTGTTATTAAAATAATACGAGACCCAAATTACTGTTTCGTCCGAACCGTTAATTTGAGGCTTTTGCAAAATTTAAGCGTATTTTTTAAAACAAATTACGTTCGTTTAATTAATGTCTTCATACACATACTTTGAAACCAGAAGCCTTTATTTTATATGCGTTAACATAAATTTACATGCACGGTATAACAAATATGCACATTTCGAAACTTTATACCATATTAATACCATTCTTTACACTGGTGGAAATTAAATCCCAGAACGCGTGGTGCCCGGATCATTAGAAAAGAAACACAAAATGAAATGAAGGTATGTTTGTGCACTTATAAATTTTATTTTAAAATGACCCTCAATATTTTTTTCTTATTATAAAAAAACCCGATGCGTTCCAACTTATTTCTATCCCGAGGCGTTCCAACTTATTTCTCAAGGGTAGCAACGCATCTATGGTCAACCTCAGGTAGGACTGTGATTTTATCTGGGGTTGATTACAGATGTCCATAGCCGGCAGTGGCCACTTACCATTAGGTGGGCTGCATGGTCGTTTGCGGCTTCCAAATTATAAAAAGTACAATGTCTGCAAACTATTTTTGCCTTCACTACTGGTGAAGAATAACTACTCTAATGCTGATAGGTATACAAAATTATCCAAAGAACTGTCCAATGCTCCGTTCTATCATGACGACTATCGTCAGTCGAGTTCTTCATTAAAAGCCTTCGTGTTCACGCTTTAATTGCATATAATTCTTTCCACGGATCGATCTACATTATTTTTATAGGGTACATCAACAACTGTAATAATTAAAGCTCAATCGATTACCCATCGGATTTGAGATACTACTCAAGAGCGGAAAGTAATTAGAAGCTCGTGGGCTCTCAGGCGTACGTTGTTTTGTTGATAATTCAATAAACCGGTTTCGAGCGGGTCTCTTTCAGAATCTTGCCTCCCTCTAGACCGAATCCCCGAATTTGAGAACGTTATACAGTCAGTTATCTTTTTTTCATTTCCTACACAATATTTAAGTTTGCACAAAGTTATTTAAGTCGAATTGGGATACAAATAAAGTTAAATTGGCAAAGTTATTCGCGAGGTACAGGTGACATCCATTACGATTCTTTAAAGTGATTTCGTAGGAATAAATTACTTTAGAGCGTTAAATATCGTTTGGAAAGAGAGCTATGGCATTAAGTGTATCATTCGTTTACTTGTGTTGTTTTGTGATTTTTATGATGATGATTTATTTATCATACCTGTGGAATATGAATTAGATAAATTGTCAGATGATGAATTATTTGATGCGTTTTGCTATTATGAAAGCTTAAGTCAGAAAGGTTCAGATTTTCCACCAAAAAAGTCTGCCCCCTTCTCCTAGGTGTTCTACCTCTGATATCATAGATTTCCCGATAATTTTTGCCACAAACGTACAAGGTGTGCAGTGAACTGTCTCCAGCAGTACTCCGGGAGTTATAACATGGAGTTGTTAAAAATTTATAAAGAGCGCTCTTACAGAGTAAACAATGCGTTGGCGACTCTGGTATCCCAAATTTCCATAAGCAACACTAGCTACATATGATCAGGAATTCGATCTATTTCATCGTCAGGTTTTTGGTATTATAAAACAACAACAAAGAAAAATGGTAGGGATAACCCAGCCCTACCCAGCTATCTTAGTGCGCTTCGAATAGCTAAAGCCCACCAATATTGCGGGCAATTTGTTGCGGCTCTATGTAAGTGAAAAATATTGTTGGCGGTTTATACGCCGGGGCGTAGGGCGTGCGTTCACTTTATATGGGGAAATGGAACAATTAATTAAATTAGTACTTAAATGTATGCTCACCGCGGGCGCGCCGCCACAGCTCGAAACGCTTTTATTAAAACTATTTATCTTTAAAATGGTTCGTGACTTAAGTAAGCTTATTTTGTACATAAATATCAATTTTGCTTGCAGTTGAGTCTATTAAATTAGTTGTAGTTGGAACGTATGATTATGGTTATAGGGTAGTTTTCCGTAGCCTACTGACCTTATTGTACGTAATATGTGAAATTAAAAGCAATTCAGGTCTAACGTTAGTTACAAATTATCGTTTTGGAAAATATTTTTGAATTCAATTATGAAGACTAGTTAATTGGTTCGTTTCTATAGGTAGATGTTTTGAATGTTTTCCAATTATTTATTTATTTTATTTCTTATACCTAAGGACTAATACGCGTATGGGATCAATGCTCTGAGCAGTTAGGCTAATTTATACTTGAGTTAAGTTATAAGAATATAAGTCGTAGAACTTAAAAAATGCTACTGTTTTAAGTGACCATACTGTTTAATAGTAACTTAAAGTTATCATAATTAATTATAATAATTTAGTACTCAATTAAAAAATAAAGGTTGAATGAGTCATTATGAAAGTTATTTATAAGAATATCCGAAAATATTAATCCAATCAGTTTAACGGCATTTTTTACGTGTAACACGCGTCAATTATATTGTCAACAATCGTAAAACACTATGCTTCAATCCACTCCTGCACGGCGCTCCTAATAAAAATAGCGACCACGGAATGAGTATAAAACACAAAAGGACAATTCACCGTAATTAATTCAACACACGAACAATCGGCTAATGAATGATACGAATGAACTATAAAGATATTTGTACATATTTGAACTACAGACTATAGCATTCATTAACACATTAATGTAGTGGCATGTAAAATATGGCTGTACCCGTAATACGATGTGTTTAAACGGAATAAGATCCAAATTACGTTGTAGGGAAGTGTAGTTTAGTAGTGTAGTACGTATGGAATGATTTAAAGGTAGATTTTATCGACATAGATATCGATTGATATTTTACAATTGCTGATACGATATTATAATAGGTATATGTAAGATTTTGATATGAGTACTTTCAAAAATTTTACCTAACAAATAAGGTACACGTATTTTTGTTGAATTTTTGAATAGATAATGTATTCATATCAAGAATATCGCGTTTCATTCATATTTAATTTCATAAATACTTTAGGCCTTTGATATAAATATTGATAACTATATCGATATATAAAATGATACCGATACTCTATCGACAACTATATCAAAGTAGTGAAATAACTTGCAACCCTAGGGAAGGTACGTAGCTAATGAATGAAACAGTCGATTCCGTATGATAAATGGGTGGGAGTGGTCTCGAAGTCGGGCCGTAGTAAGTGGATTAGCCGCGAAACTTCGGAATTACGGTCAGTTTTTGCACGAAATTTCAACTTTATGATAAAAATTAGAGCCTACCTTTAGTGTCCTTGTATTATAATTGTCCTTGTATTACTTCATTTATTTCTCTCGTAATCTGTTAATTTTAGATATGGTTTCTTGGAATTCAAAAGATGTTTTTTTTTTGTTTAAGTTAAAGAACTTTATTCGCTTTTGATCGAGATTTTAGCATTTTTTATACATAACAACTGCGTAAACAAAATAGCACATTTTATTAAAAACCATAGCCACTAATAAATTTAATGAAACAAAATGACGTTCGTGTAAAAGTGAGCCTGAAAATTTGAACTGAAAGCTTTGTTGGTACGTTCCGTTATTTCGAGCACAAACTACAATTCTTCCGGTATTCGGGCTTTTGGCTTAATCCGAACTAGTTTATCGATAAGCCGCCTCGATTGTCCTGTTTGTATAAACGAGTGTCCAGTTCAAAGTTATAGGCCTGCTAGTCACAGGTACGGTAGGGAAAATTAATGCTACAAAAAATGGTACCTACAATTCAGTCTGGTTCATTTGACTTTAGGTATATTTTTGGTGTCTAGTAAATTTCAAATATGAGAATTTTGGAAACAATGCTATGTATTACCCTTCGGATTATAGACTATTATGTTACAGAACCGTAATGTGTCGCAGAATTCACTGATATTGTACATATTATTTAAATAGGGATTGCCGATAAGCCGATAGCAAGGCCGAGTTTCAAGTTAAAACTTGGCCTTCCTATACTAAATCGCTTGGCCAACAAGGTGGTCTATGACCTAAAAGCCCTATAACCGCGAGGAGATCTGTGGCCAGGTAGGACTATAATGGACAAATCATTCAATACACAATTACGAATTCCAAGTAACTAAATACAGTCCACCATACATTTCAATAGTACTCAAGCGAACCCAAGGCTCGAGCAAACAGTTGCATTTACGGTTGCCCAACTGTACGGTTAGGCCCGCATTTACGATTGGGGGCCTATTTCTCGCTCAATCATCCACTCGAGACGTTCCCTTGTCTGCGACCCACGATTGATTTTTAAGACAATGGGTTACTTGTCTGGGGCATATGCAATTTTAGATTTGTGACGCTTGAGTATTTTAAAGATTGCGTTTTACGTAAATATAGTGGTCATGGATAAGTGAACCAACTACAAATGAATAGTCTCCTTGAGTCGATCAATTTTGTATTTTTAATTTATGACCTTTCATGAATAGGTAAGGAAGTAAAAATAAACTAACAAAAGTAAAAAAAACGAAAGTTCGAATCCTAACGCAAAAATAATATCATTCATTAAAACACCTATAAAATCTATTCTTCGCATTAAATTATTACACCACTTTGGTAACACCGTCGTCAATAGAGGTTAACACCGTCGCAATGAAAGTTTATAAAAAAACAGCTAAGGTATCACTAGTATGCTTTGTGTCGGGAGTTGAATAGAGATACAAAATATTTTTATGAGTGACGATCTGACGTTGAAAAAGTTTAGCTATTTACTATATACACTCGTATTTTGGAAGTGCTTACGAACTAAGTACGAACTTATCGACGAAATTTTGTAATCTCCAAAATTTATCAGCATTTAAAGTTATCAACCAAATCGATAGATATCGTCTCTCGAACACAATTTATATCGAATATTAGCATCACATTGTTGAAATATCTTTGTATCACAAGAAATACAAAGTAAAGCAAACGAGAGGACATTAAAAACATATAAAAACCGATTGCCGGCGAACTTCGGAGCTCCTGTTCAATATAAATGCCTTCTATCATGGAATGAATATTAGATTTCACTATCATAACAAGGAAAAGCGGGAAGGAACCTTTTTTAACAATATATTATCAATATATTGTTACAAATATACAAACGTATCCGGCATGTTGAATTGAAACTAACTATATAATATTTCAAAATAGTATTTCGATTTGTATTACGAAAACGGTGAAGGAAAACATCGTGAAGATATCTGCACATCTAAGAGTTCTTAAAAAAACACAGTTCTCAAAGGTGTGTGAAGTCTACCAATTCGCACTTGGCCAGCGCGTTGGACGATAGCCTAAGCCCCTCGCTGAGAAGAGACCCGTGCTCTGCAGTGGGACAATAATGGGTTGAAACGATTATGAAAACGTTACTTTTATGATTGTATTATGATAACAATTAGTACAATTGATAACTTTTATTTCTACAATAACTGATGATGAATAATAATGATGAAATGACAATTAATAATGATGAAAATGACACTTTTCTTATTGTATTAATAAATCAAAAAAAATACTGAACTACACGTTTTTTACCTTAATTCATGGCGCTGTCATTGATACCGAATTAAAATTTGTAAGTACGTACTAAAGCCAATCATTGTATAAAAACAGCATAAACCAAACCGATAAATCCGTATTTCCACTGCGGATCTCATAACGAGTCCTGTTCGGTTGTTCGGGGCGTTGAGTTTCCCCTATTGATTACCCAAAAAGCGGAAAATAAAATTGTCTACCTTCAGGCGAGACCGAAACGAAACACAATCCCTTGGTAGACCCGCGGAAATATATTACGGCCTAAGGGCTAAAACACATGCTTTCGATACGACGTGGTATCGTGACATGTTCGTGGCATGGGCGGTCGTCACATAATCGTGACGTTACGCTGCAAAATGAAATGTCGTGGAAATCTGCGACATTATTAATAGAAATATGATGCCGTCAAAATTAGTGATGCAATACTTCTTTGAGTGCTTTGTGCATGGAGAAACTGTTACATCAATATCTGCTGGTTTCAAGGAGTGATACTTATAGCTTACTTAGTGCTCTAGGGTAACAATGCATATGCCGCCAACTTACGGTAAGACTTATCTAGGATTGATTAAGATGACCATGGGCTTCAGTGGTTACTGGACATCAATATTCATGATTCGAGGGCCTGTCGTGATTTTTCACGATTTTTGTCATATATTCCTAAGACATCGTTTCGCGACGTCGCAACGTGTCACGCCACGCCGTCGTATCCTCTGTATGTTATTAGCCCTAAACTAGCTCTGCCCCTCGCTCTGTTCGCTAGCACTTAAATGAATTAAATCTTAGGTTTCAGTTTAACGACGTTGCCGTCTTTTTGTGGGGAGATTGATGGAAGGTTGGGCAGTTTGAGAAATCTCCTGGTAAAGTTTGGGTCAGACATCGAGTCGGTGTATCTTCAGTGTAATGTAACAGATGTCAGAAAATCTAGTTGTGATACAGCATACTGTTGTCAATTCTGCCTAAATATTTCGTCTCAGATACTAGAGAATGTTAATTAAAATTAATAAACTTTAGTACTACGCATATGTTTTTCTTTCTTAGAATTTATTTCTTTTAGAAGTTCTGTATTAGTTTTTTGGATGAAATTTCACTCTGCCTATTTTAGCTAAGAAGTTTATTTTATTTAACTATAGGTACCTAAACCCTTTTTAAAATTAACTCAAAGAAAGAGTATTGGGTTTCTTTACAATATACTTTTTATTTCATATTTTATAGTTTGGAAGTAGCAAACGAGCATGCATCTGATGGTAAGTGCACTGCCACCCATCGACATCTGGAATCAACTGCAGATAAGATTACAATCCTTCCTGCGCTTGCCGACAGATAAGAACTAAGTTGGAACGCCTCGAATAAGTATGTATGCAGAAATAGATGTGGCGGTGGTGCCGCGCGGAACCAACTTTTCATACCAAAATCAATTCACATCGAACCAAATAATGACTTTAATTCCTTTAATTTCCATTTAGTTCCTTTCTGTTACCATTTCCAGACGCCACTAGAGTGTAGAAGCTAGGCATATCCCAAGTTACATAGCTGGGAAGTTTATAACCGTGTTGGCAGGGAGGCAGTCTCTACTAGCGACGTACGACGAACTTCCGCGCAATCTTTATCAAATAAAGCAGTTTACCAAACCACAACTGCGCTGTGGAAACTTTACTACCGCCGTTTATTATCTATTTACCAAAACCGTAACGATAACAAGGAATTCGTTATAAAGTGTTAGTTATAGAAAAGGTGTTGAATTTTAACGTAAGATATGATTACGGAACAATTGTTTTTATATTTAACAAACAAACGAACACGCAGTACATCTGATGGTAATTGCCGTCAAAGATCACCTTTTTTATTTTTATGTTATGGAAGTAATAAACGAGTATGTAGCTCACCTGATGAAAAATGGCCTTTGCCGCCCATGGTCATCTGTAATCAACCCCTAATAAGATCACAATCCTACCTAAGGTCGGCAACAGATGTGTTGCTACCTCTGATAACTAAGTTGGAACACCTCGTATAAGTATGACCCTCTTACCATACACGACAAACCCGAACACAGCAGCGCTTGACACTGCTGTTATGAGGCAGAAATGGATGTGGCGGTGGTGGTGCCCGAGTCGATCCATAGCGGGTTCTATCACTTTTCCATAGTTACCCTCAGATAAGATTAGTCTTACCCGAAGTTGGCCACAAAATCAGACATAACAAACACCTTAAATCGGTGAGTCTATATAGAAGGCTTTAGAAAAATTATCTCCTAAAGGAAGGAAGTACGTACATATACAGTAGATGAAAACTTGTATATGTAATGTATTGATAAGTATATTGATCAAATTTCTCTTTACAAAATATTCATAGTACGTCTCATAAGTTATTCCATTTAGGTTTCATAACTCCCGTTCATAGAGCCTATTAAACTTTCCATACGCGAAGTTGCTATACGAGCGATTACGTATAGATTTATCAAGGAAAAACATCTCGAATTAGTTTCTCACTTGAAGTAACATGGAGGGCGGTTGTGTTATACTTTGGTGTTCATAATAATAATGGAGGAAGTGACATAGGATAGGGGACATAGGGAGTGTAGGCCCGGATTTATTTGGTTTTTATTACTTTTTTACGGGGCCCGCAGAGAATGTTCGGTATAGGCTGGCAACACAGGATTTGTTATGATCTGCCACATAATGTTTGGGGAATGGCAGCCTCTCCCTAATATTGTAGCGTAAAAGATGAAAGTACCAAGATAAGTAACTATAAGTTTGATGGTTATCATTTAGTTTGATGGTTAGGTGGCTTTCAGCACCTTTCAGTTCGTATAAATTTTAAGATACGTAGCTCCAATATAAGCGAATTAAAATCAACGTAAAATAGTGAAAACTCCATTAAATAATGTAAATAATATACTCCCGTTAAATTATATAACTTAAACAACCTCCTAACATTACGTAACTCAAAAATTTCTGTCAGGTTCTTCACGGCTAAATAACATAACTTTTATATTTCTGTTACTTCCATACTTCCAACTTAACTCTTACGTTTCTGTAAGTTTCTTCAACACCATCAAAGATATCATCATATAGCTCGCTGTTTCTGTAACTTGACACAACAATGTGTATACCGAATACAATTTAAGATTCCAATAGCAAACATTCCTAACCATTTAACCCTTTAAACGCCTCACATGTTTCTTTTATTCCCTTGATTTCTTCAGGCCATTTGCTATCAGAAACCATAACCGCGAGTGACTGCACAGGACATAACAAAACGATGCACTCAACGAAACTAAAGCAAGTCGGAGTCAGACGTTGTTCTGGGGAGTGTAAAAATAAAATAACAGAGGTTGTTCGCGCCCAATGGCCGGAACGACCCGCGAGTGTTTGCATTTGATAAGGATACAGCGAGGGAAGGGTTACAGCTGAGCAGCTGTAACGTATCTTATTAGATATAGTACTCAATAATATTTAATTTTACTAGTCATCTGCAATTCTCGTAGCAAATTCTTAATTTAAAATATTTTGTAACCCAGACATTTTGGTAGCACGATGCCATGACTTAAAATTATACTGATATAATAAAATAACGCAATCGAATAGTGAGATAAGCATAAACATAGTATGAATTTAATTAATTATATTGTACCCGTATGTACATAGAGCAGTTCAGTGTAAAGTGACTTTATAATCTTATCATAGTTATATTACACTGATTTTTATCAGGTATTTAAAATCACACATTGTTACAATTTAGTTTTTAAACATCTAAAACTTCAATCCGCCTCATAAAGATTCTTACAAACCCACGAACTCCTTAACCCACGTTATTAATGCAAAGGACTACCAGCCAAAGGACAGTACTGTAAAAAGACCAAAACCGAAATACAATTTAAAAGAGAATTCTTAAAGAGCGAAGACGCTCACAAAAAGACAATTTGGTCGCTCCGGGCCCGTTTGTCTTTGCTATTGTGAACTTTTATTTTACCTACTTTTATGAATTATTTCCAGTTGTTTTTATCACCGGTGAATTTAAGCGAGTCGGTTCAGCAATGCTCGGAATTCTGTTTGAACTGCAAATCCTTTCAGCATTGTGGTTTCCTCCGCTGTCCTTTTACGCGCTGCTGTCGGAAAATTTTATTCAATATTGAAAATTAATTTTTGATTGTGAGGATTGCTGAACATTTTGGAAACTTATGAAATGTTGACTGTATTATTTTGAAAAAAATACTAATAGTTTGAAATAAATACATATGTATTCCTGTAAGTTTCGACCTGAAGTAAGTAATTTATGTTACAAATTCACTAAAACAAGCACTGAGAATAGTATAGTACTAGAGAAGCTGCTTCAAACATGAATCGAGTTCCTTTTTTGTCACTTAAGGATTAAAGCAGCTGAAGCGCTGAAACAACAATAATATTGTCTAACGTATCCTTTAAAACTGCAGCGCTAGATTTGCTATAAACCCATTTTGCATACCCCATGCATGTCATCCGCATGGACTACGAAAAATGCACTACGTGAATAAGTGCAGTGCGGCCAATCGCCGCAACTGAATGCCGCAGCTGCTGGTGGTAAAACGACAGTGGTATGCAGTGTCTTCTCTTCTTTGTACCTACATGGTATTTCGATGAAAACAAACAAGATTTGAATTTGCTGGTCGTTTTTCAGTACTGTTGAAATGGTACCTACTTTTTATACAAACTCACAACATTCGGTTAGACTATTTCTATTTTATTCAACTAATTGAACACGCTGCAGCTGCTTGCTTAATAGTAAAGAATTGCATTAAAATTTAGAAATGAAACAATAATTGTATTAGTTAATAAAAAATGGATCTGTCAAGATTATTTAAAAAATTTGAGTTTCCAAACGCTATCAAG
>DWNY01001115.1:0-13439 GCA_018250635.1 Telegonus apastus | reverse complement strand
CCTTAAACCTTCTAGTAAAAGGCTTTTAACGAATATTTTGTTAAATTTTAAGTTGAACTGATATAATATTGCGAATAATACTATATACTAGAATAAGATAATACAGAATGATAAAAACCAACAGTCAGCCTAAGAACTCGAGCCTGATTAAGTCTAGTCTTTCAATTTCTATAAATTGTAAAAAGGGCCATTTTTTCGTATTCTTATCTTATCTTGGTAACGAAGGAGCTGATTCGGTCGAGACCATATCTGAAAAAACAGGACTTTATACGGCATAACATTGACTGTTTTTATCTCGAAAATCACAAAATGTTCTGTAAAATTAAAACACCGCGTACATGGGTAGGCACCGTTGGGACCGTACGGGGATATTCGAGATAAATAATTCCGTCGCCATTATGTATTTTTCTATGCCTTTGACGTTACCTCACATAAAGAGAATGAGGTAATTTTTAAAAGATGGAATAGAAGACGGCGCTGAACACTGTTGTTTATTAGCCAAAAATAAGTATAGCAGTGGAATCTTCGGAGTCGAGTCACAAAGGGTTCTACGGGGTCCTAAGAGGTCCAAGGTCGTATTCATACTAAAAATCAATTCCCATTTATCGCCTTACTTATGTGGGAATCTTATTTGTTTCTTTTCAACTTTCAAGAACATTAAGAAATAACTAGGTGGCCGTAACAATTTGGTCAAGCGAACGTTATAAACAACAAAAAATAATTTTGCTCCTGATAGGCCTTGAGCCAAACTCCAAGCAATGAAGTCGACGACATAGCGATAAATATCGGGGAAAAAATAAAATTTTACAACCTGAGTCTTCGTGAAGTCTCGTCAAGTCGTAAGTAAGTACCTTTGAGATTTTAACCTCGTTTATAGAATGAACTGATGAAATGTGACGAAAATAATTGAAATTTTAATCTAGAAATTAAAATTTAATGGCGGAAGGTATTGTGTAATAAGTGCACTAGGCACTCTAGGAATTTCTGTTTATTGAGTGTAATTATATAGACAAATATTACAGAAAAGAAGATAAGGATGTGCTTAGATTTGTCGATGCTGTCGATTTCTTTTCGAATCAGATTATTAAATTCTAAACCTAACTATTACTATAACCATTTCTGTCTTTGCGCGTTGGTAGTTAGTTAACAGATTTAACGTACTTGGTTGTTGGCTTGTTATATCGATGGTGGTAGGTATATGTGGGTAAAGGATACATACTATCAGACGAATCCCATCCCTGTGTGCCACTCCTATTTCTTACATATACCTTAGAGGTTACATAATTATAATAGTAAAAATATATTCTCCAATTAATTTAAATACTCAATGATCATTTGAATTTAACAAATTCATTCCTTTTACCGAATTCAACATTGTCTGTATAAATTTACTGAAACCACGACGATTCACCATTGGTTTTGTTCTCATTCTTGTGTCAACCGTTCAAATTGAATATTTTACCATTTTTAACAAGATAGCTACGACTTATATTGTACAATAAAATATTCGTTAACTGTAATATAAATCGAATTCATGTGTCTGTTTGTAATTTCAAAATTGTTGTTTAAAACAAAAATTCTACCAGATTTTAGTTTAAAAAAGTCTTATGTTATTGTTTACGGGAAGACGCGTTTGCCCACTTCTTGGATTTCGGAAAAGAGTGCTAAATACTGAATACACCGATATCCTCGTGGTACGGTGGTTTAATCCCAATTGAGATATTACCCCAACTAACTTTATTGTTTACTAGCTGAGTATGATACCTAGTGAGTATGTTAAAAGATATAAGTACTAGCTAGACTACTAGGATATGTTTTACGTAAAAAATGTGTAGACAGCGTGCGTAAAAATTAATTAATCATCCACGGGGCTGCAGGCGGGTTGGAGCGACGATGTTTGTATCACAATAAATCAAGAGAGTGAAGTCAAAATTCCACATCAAGTAAATTCGTATGTAGTCAAATTAATGTGAGCAAGATGTTGTCATAAATTTGAGGGTAAATTCATTACGTGAAAGCGAGTATTGGCTGTTCACGAAGGATCCCCACACATAAGTACGTAGAGTGAATAAAAATAAAGTTTATTGAAGGCGGTTTTATTCCAATTCGCTGCCTTATCATGAAAAGGGTTGCTTTGTTGGCTCTTTCAATACGAAGTCAAAGGCCACGCGGGCGATATTTGGTATTGAATTCATGGTTTACATTTGTACACGTACCACTGTCTCGTACCTATATACGTACATATAAATACATATATTGCTACACATCATATTTATTTAGAAACATTTGAATAGGTACACTTTTTCTTTTTTTTCGATAATTTAAATTTCGTTACAGTTGTCGTAACAGAAACTTATAAATAAATAAATAAATAAATAAAAGATAGAAATAACTTTACAACAGTTACTTATTTAAACTGTATGTATGAAAATGATTCACCCTATAACATAAAACATGATTGAAAATGATTGGAACTCGTCTGTGGGGATGAGTATCCGTGTGTCCCAAAGATTGATGTCATACGCAATAGATTAATCATTTTTATACGAGGTTATATTCATCCGTAAGATAAGCCCTATTGATATTTTATGGTACTCATGAAAGTATGAATAACCTTTTTTACATATTGTGTGCGTAAGTATAAAAACACATTTAAATATTTATATACCGTGATGTCATTTTCAGGTGGTAAACTTCACTTTAGACCTTTTGTGGTTACATTCCGGAGGCACCACAATGAAACCTAATAACAGCAGTGTTAAGAACTGCTGCGATCAAAAGGGTGTGGTAAGGGAGATACTTTGATATGAGGCGTTTTGATTTAGTCCTCAGGAGTAGCAACGCATCTGTGGGTAATTTTATCTCATCTGAAGTTAAATACAGACGGACAGAGAGAACTGCATGCTTGTTTGTTACCTGCATTATTGTTTATATAAAAACAAAATAATGATAGACCTAGGCATCAATGTACTTTATTGTTAAACAGAGATTTCAAATTTTGTATATTTCAGATTCTGTAATTTAAAAAAATGAGAGCATTTCCCGATTACTTCCCACCCAATAAACCTGATGTGATCCTTTGGAAATTCGACAAAAAAACGGGAAAGATTATTTTTCTCGGTCGAGGGTTAGTTAAAACATTATACGTCGACGCTCAAAGGGTTAAAGAGGTTCAATAAAAACAGGAACATTAAAAAAGGGTCGCCGTGTATAGGCGTGAAAGCCGACCACAAATCACGTCAGCGGACAGCAGGCTCGTGCAGAACTACTGCTATATTATGGCCAAGCACGAACATTAATGACTGAGAGGGTGGCGATTACATTAGATATACATTTGGGCAATAAATAAGCCACTCAACATTTGTTTTCTCTCCTAAAGTACTCTCGAGGAAGCTACACGTAATGTTATCTCTACGGAAACTTTGTTACACGAAAGCTTCTTGAAACATGGAGTAAAATGGTTACTATAGGCATTTATTAAATATGGTTGAGGAAATTGAAATAATTATATTGTAACGTGGTATAAATATACCTAAAAAAGATTTACTGTATCTTAAAAGTTTAAAATATGTTAGCGTAAGTCGATATAAATTACCATATTCTCATAGATGCAGTATTTCCTAACTTGCAAAATTATACAAATTATATTATTAGCATAATTATGCATTATTACCAATAAAATATTTATCCAATACTTCATTGTTTTGTTGATTGTTGACCAATATATTTATTTGCAATGTTACACATTTAAGTGAAAGCAAATAAAACACCTTGACTTATTGATAAATTCATTTAGACATCTATCGTATTTTAAAATATGTGATAAATGTAACGTGTCATTTTGGCGGACTCACCGATGTGGCCCGCCGTCGTGCACTTCAAAACCAGGTTTTGCAATAAAAGATCATCGATACATCACGTATAAACATTGGTAAGTTTTCTAAAGTTCAAAAGATGCTAAATTTGTCGTATTATAGATTACATTAGGTATTTTTATTTAGAACTTTAGTCGAACTGATTCGCGAAGCGTGCTACGAGCGTAGCAACGTGAGGCGGGCGTCCCGTAGGCAGTCACCGGTGAACTGGAGCTAACTGGAGCTCTGGATAGGACGGAACCGAAACAAGGGGCACTCGGTGCATTTCGTCCGGCGACCCGAATACTCGAGCTCTATTAATACCGCCGTGCAAACCTCTGAGTTCGACTGATTCGAGATTTCCACTGAAACTTTGGCAATCAGGCATGCCAAAGACATTATACGTGTTTCGTAATAATTTAGGAGCCTGAATTTCCATAATTGAAATATATCTATACATTGAAACCTAAATAATTAGGTGCGTTATTAAACGAGAAACTCAAAACTTCAAAGGCAATAAAGGTTGTTAAAGTTAAAGTTGTAAAACGCAGTATTTACGAAGTATATTATATATGTAACTTTTAGTAAATAGGTGTACGTATAAGAGTGTAAATAATGTTGAATGTTGAAAAAATAATACGTAGAGTACAAAGCTCACATTACTGAAATAAAAGATGAAAAATAATACGTAGAGTACAAAGCTGAAATAAAAGATCAATAGTCTACGAAGAATATTTTACGTCCTCAGTAACCTGGCTACGTGTAGATCAATATTGCAACAAACTAAACAAAGGCGTAGCGACCAGCTGCGTCGTACTCATTCAAGTCTGCAATTTTTAATAATAATGAACTGAAGCATGAAACTGTAACAGTTTTTGTTTGCCTCAGACTTTTTAAAAGATTTTACAAAATTGCCAAGGAAATTATTTCATCGAGAAGTCAACGTAATTATCTTGAATAGAGAATTAATGTGAATAAAGGCTTGTATACACCAGGCCGGCAGGCATACAAGCCGACTTCCACTTGCGGTGAGCGCATTGGCTCACCAGGAAATTTGGACGACTCACGCTTTCAAAGCTTGACGGTCGATGGACGACTGACGACGGACAATTTTTGACTGCGAGTACGTACTCAATTTTTTACCAGGTTGCTATGTGGGTGCGACGGCTCAGTGCAAATGTGCCCTAATAATTCTGGTTATAGCTGGAGGTTTTTTGTTCTAAATTCATGCAAGTCTAAATCTTCGAAGTTTTGGTCTTACTATGTTTACCGTACGCATTTGTGACCGACCTCAGGTCAGTCTTACTTTGACTATATCCCATATGTAATATGTCCATTGCCGGCAACACTTATAAGTGTTTGGTGGTGCCGTCAGAGTCGAAATAAAAAAGGCTGCCTTTAAATATGTTACAAAAATACGTTAAGGATGTTACACATTTACACGATGATCTAAACAAAATTCTGACGGAAAATTCTTGTTAATAGACATAACAGTAACAGGTGACGATTATAAAGAAAATTCGATACTTAAATATACTTCATATGATGAAATAAAATCAAAGTATTCGTAAACATTTAATAACAATGTTAAGGTGATTATAACCATTATAAACATGGCTTGATGATAATTAAAAATAAGTATTATTTTACTTTGTTTACGTTGAAATTTTGCACAATTAACCCTAATTGAATAATACATCATGAGAATGTTGGAATGTCGCGCGACCCTTATAAATCTTGAAAGTCGACATTCGAATTTAAAATGTTTAAGTTTCGTAATTAGAAACACTAAATTTCAAGAAACTTAGTTTACCTTAATTGAATTGAATGAACTAAGTACTTACTAGATTTTATCAACAGTAATTGTTCTAATGTTCTTTAGTTCTTAGGGTGTGCCGTTTCTTTTCATTTTCCTTAATAAGGATATACGAGATGGGTCCGACTACAAACCCGGCATTTAAGTATATTTAATTTGTAATTCTTTGGTTGCTCAATTTATTTCATAATTAATCTGACTGTCTTTTTTATAATGCAAATATTCTTTAGTACTTAACGAGCATGCATTCAACAAGATTGTAAGTTAGCACCTTGGACATTTGTAATTAACCACAAACAATATTATTGACCAGAGAGGACCTAAAATATATAGCTTGGATTTCCAAAAATTAAACAGCGAATAATGCTTCTTTAAGGTTAACGATTTTTAACCTTAAAGTAGCTGATCTCCGTTAAGACTATGATCTTATTTGGGGTTGATTACAGATGTCCACGGGCGGCAGTGGCCACTTGCCATGAGTTGGACTGCATGCTCGTTTGCTACTTCTAAAACATATAAAGTAGTAATGTCTTCTCCCATGAATCCATGTAAGAAGTAAGTTACTAAAAGTGGAATAAGAAAGAATTATCAGATTCGAGCCACATCCAATCTTTTTGGTAAAGATAGTTAGGTAGACGGAAATTTAGGAGTGGTAAGTTTTATAAAATTCTCATGGGACTGGATTCAGTAAAACTTCCGTTTGAGGGTTTCCGTCCCAAAAGGACTATACTTTACAAATTTCACGACTTTCGGCCTAAGTTACAAAATTTGTTTTATATCTAGTAGTCAAATGCAAGAATGTACGTACGATAGGTATATATTTTTTATACTGATTGAAGGATCTTGTGCTCCGCTAAATATCATCAGCGAGTTCAATTTTTATGACGACGAAAATTATTAGGTAACCAAATTAGTAACAAAAGTTAGTGTAACCCTTTGTGGTTTGTCTAGTGTCGCCACCGCCACACTTACTCGTATTTCTGCCATGTTTGGTAAAGGACACATACTTACTAATCAGAGGCGTTCCAACTTAGTCCTCGGTGGTATCAACGCATCTGTGGCCGACCTCAAGTAGGACTGTGATCTTATCTGGGGTTGCTTACAGATGTCCATGGGCGGCAGAGGCCACTTACCTTACTTGCTTATCAGGTGGGCTGCATGCTCGTTTGTTACTCCTAAAACATAAAAGAGTAGCAATGTCTTCTGACATGTATCCCTCTAACTATTAGTTTTTAGAATTGTGCCGTGGATTTCATGCCTTCGCTATTCCTAAATTACCTGCTACAACTTTCACGGGCAGTAAGGCCCTGGTTCTGTATAGGCTGACATGAATAATAAATTTTACTTTAGCAAGTAAATAAGTCGGTCCTCACAATATTATGCTGTCGTGTAAATTTCGCTTATAAAGTTTTAAGTACCTATATACATAAATCCCTGGAACATAATCTGCTTACCGTAAGCACGTCTTGTGTCATGTACTGTAGGAAAATCTGATCAAAGCCTTACTTAGGTTTTGCCTTCGGCACCGAGACGTGACTTGTGCTTGACAAAACTTTGGAAGATCAAGCAAAGTTTTCAATCACCGTTGGAACTTTATCTTACCTGCCTGAACGATTTAAAGTCATTGTTCTCCACTCTACTTTTATCCCTGTTTGTTGTTTTAATCATTAAATGAATAAATGGATTGAATTTCCCTTCGACCCTAATCTATTTTTGTCAAATCGTAAATCTTCTATCGTCCCTTTGAATTTTTAACAATGTTTACGATAAAACTTGACATTGCTTTTCTTAATACTTTTTTATGTTCTAATTTAGACAAGATAAATTAAAAATACTACATAAACATATAATAGGTAACCGTTGTTAACTGATAAACTTGGCCTAATCTAGTGTGTCACCACTATAACATAATAAAAAAATATATTTTCCATTTTTCACCTTACTGATATTGTACATCAAAGATTCTCGAATGTTATGTAGGTTCCACTTTCAAAGGTTGCAGTGTAAAGGGACATTATAAACGTGATAGAACCCGTAGTAGTTCGACTAAAGCAGCATCATTGCCACACCTATTTCTGCCTTATAACATCAGTGTTAACCGCTGCTGTGTTCTGGTTTGAAGGGTGCGGTAAGGGAGACATACATAGCAACACATCTATGGCCGCCCTCAGGTAGAAGTGTGATCTTATTTGGGGTTGATTACAGACGTCCATGGGCGGCAATGGCCACTTATCATCAGGTAAGCGGCATGCTAGTCTGCTACTTGCATATCAAGAATACTTCCAGCGTAAATTATGTTTCACAAATAAAACGGGGTACCCGATGTATTGCGATAAAAACCTTGTACCTTTAAATATGAATTTACACGTTATCGTTTTTGTAGCCCAGTATTTCATGCTCGATTAATTACTTAACCAGCTGTATCTGAAATAAATGTGGCGCGCAAATTATTCCCATGTCTTACATTAATCATATAATTGATTATTCATAATGTGTATTCATTTTAATCCTCATTATTATTTTGTTACTATAATCAGGTAAACTTCTAATAGATACGTCCAAAATGACTCCAAGCCTTATATTCCACTGCTGGGCCTTCCCCACAACTGGGGGGGATGCGTAATAGCCATACCACGCTGGACTAATGTGGATTAATAAGAGAAATTTTTTAAAATATCATATTTTAATGGTTTATAGAAAATAGTGATGAGTATTTCTCAATACTAACATACCGACTACGTAACAGAATAGGTTTCTAATTCAAGGAATACCTTGGAATTATTCAGTCATTTAGAAGGCCACACAAACAGTAATATAAATTGGTTTCCAACCAATCAGAGCGCGGCATCGAGTTCACAGGCTATCTGCGAAAAACTGTAAACGTCTATTTGATTTGGTTTTTCTATGGATAATGATACATTCTTGTTATGTAAGTTTATATTTTATCGTATAATAAATTTAACACTGCATGTATCAGGTGATAGCATAACACTGTAGGGATCAGTTCTAATGTTGTATGGGACAGCCGGCTTAAGCTGGTATTTGACTATTATGTGTGCGATTGCTGCTCGCACTTGCATTAGGCCGTAACGTTTGCCTGAAATAAAAAATAGTATTCAAATTTTATTGTAATGGAGCGTCCTGATCTGCACAATTTTATGAACAATTTGACTAGATTGGCCATCAATTATATGGCGTGGACACAATTTGGTTCCAATACTGTTCTGAAATGGAACACGGGTTGAAAAGTATGGAGGCGCTTTAGCCAAATAAAAAAAAGAAATCGCATTATTACTATTATGAAACTTGCATCTTATTGCTTGCCTGTTGTCAACAACTTAAAAAACCCGTAAAAACTTTTCAACAGCGAATTAACATATATTTCTTATCAATCCACACGTTCTTAACATACTAATATTGATATAAAATAGGTCTCATCCATTAAACGGATGGGGGAAGGTCGTCCCATTTTCAGATCTTATCATATAAGTGAAAGTTTGAATTAATGGTTTAACTTCAAAAAATTAAATAGGTTGCGATAAACTATAATGGAACATATTTCAAATTGATTGTCAGATTTATGTTTCATGCATTATTTAATATCATAATTTATAACTTTCGAGTTACAACTTCCTTTATCCTTTAAACTAAAGCAGGTTTAAAATGTTACTTCCAGTAAAATCGTCCGAAAAAGTAAATGACTACGACTTTAACAGCGTACGACATTATATTTTATAAACCCAATCTGGCATAAAAAAATCAGCAATGTCCGACATTTTTTACTTAAACAGTTGAAACAAAAAACAGACACAGATCCCAAATATGTTTATAAAAGCCGGAGATGTGCGTAACATACCCGAAATAATCCATTTGAAATTAAATAACTCACCTATGCAAAAGCGGGGACCCTCGCCAAACGGTAAAAAGGTGAAATTAAGATTATCATTGTCTGATGAAACGTTCATTCTTTCCGGAAGCCATTTTTCCGGCTCGGGGTAGATTTTTTCGTCGTAATGTATCGCTAATACGTTCACAAATACTGGTACACCTTTCTCTATTATTAATTCGTCGTTCAACTTGTATGTTTTGGAGCATGTTCTGTCCAGATACGGTACAGGCGGATATTTACGTAGAGTCTCTGAAATAAATAGAAAATAGTTAAAAGGATACATTAAGTAAGAAATTAAAGTAAAAAATGTTTTGAAGTTGATTAAATACTATAATATTATGTAATGGAAGTAGCAACTGAGCATCAAGTCCATCATAGTAAATGGTCACCACTGTTCACGGATCTCTGTAGCCACCTTTATATAAGATGGCAGTTTTATCCAGAGTCAGTTACACATGCTTTGACGACTAAGTTGGGACACCTCATGTAAGTGTCTCTATCAGACCCCTTAACCCCTAAGTCGTGTTATGTTTACTTATGTATGTTATAATACGGGCCTCCGTATTATAACATACATAAGTATGTTATAATAGGCCATTAGTGCCTACTAATGCCTTACTGATTAGTGATAACTTGAAGTGCCTCCGTAGTACCATAACAGGTTCCAATACCGTAAATACTGTTAACACATTTTAAAAATAAGAATACAGCAACTTATAAACCTTTCTATATTACATATATACACCCATGCTACTATAAGGCTTACTTACCATTAACACAAGCGCTTAAAAACTTCAATTCCAATAACTCATCGTATTCCAAAACATCTTTTCCACTTAGTTTCATCGCATTACTGACCTCGTTATAAAGCTTCTCCTGTAAAAAGTAAAATCAATTCGGAATGTTATAAGTGAAATTCATCGCATTTGTATGAAAATTACGTACGATTTTTCTATAGTAAAACTGTTTGTTTGGCTATGTCTGAATTCTCCGTATTAAGGTCACATAAAATGTCGTATATAAACGATATATGTATACACAGTGATTTTTTAAGTGTGAGTGGATGAAGAATTTTTGTCGAAAACGAATCTTCGTACCTATTACAAAATTCATTTTCACAAAATCGGCATACAACAAGCAGTCACCGGACGTATGTATGATATTACGACTTTAATATCAACCTACATTACATACGCGTGAATTGATTAATCGTTTATGGACCAGAATATATTCTTTAATATATTTTTACGAAGAAGTAGCCAAACAATTTTTTATGTAATCAGGGGACCCCCTAGAGCCTATAATGCTAGTCTTGCCGAAATCTTGGGAAAAAACAAGTGTGTGTGTATAATAAAACGTGATATATGACTGCTGGTAAACATATTACAGACTAGCTGAACTCCGCGATTTCACCGTAGTTTAAAAATGTAACCTGACCTATTAAATATAATCCAAATAACATTTTAAAAGAGAAACCACGATGTTTTAGGCTTATTATTTTTAATAAAAAACGTAACCTTTAATCCTTATTATATCAGCTGTCTACTAGTGAAGGTCCCAATATAATCGGCCCAGACGTTTTGGAGATTAGTTAAAACAAACAGACAGACATACAAAAAATGTTTTTTTTTATTGTTATTAACTTGGTATGGTTAGTACTTTTATATGTACTTAATAAAAAGCAGTTTTTTGATATTACAAGAAGACACATCAAATTTATAGATTTCTATAGAATGGAAATAGCAACAGCAGTATACCTAGAAGGCGTGGGTAACTAAATACATCATAAATACATATTATAATATCAACTTCATTTAATACTTTGTTATACCTGCGCTTCAGGGCTGTAAGCTAACTCGTGAAGAGCGTATGAGAGTGTTGTGGATGAAGTTTCAATTGCTCCCAGTATGAACACTGCAGCTTGAGCTAACATAAGGTTATCAGCTAATTCTAGAAGAAATACATATAAGCATAATAAATTTGTGGTTTGGACGACAACAAATATTCCATATGGATTTTGAATGCCTCTTCAAGAATAATATCAGGTCACAGTAATGGTAGCAAAAATTATTGACAAATCAGCTAGTTGGCAACGCTTACAATGTTAAATAGACGATAATCATGAATACATTAATACAAAAATCGTCATAAATAGTGAAATACTGATATTCAGGAGTACAGATTGGTTTATTAGGCACTATATACACGTGAAAACAGTCTCGAATAAATCAGTAGATTGATGGGTACCGTCGGTACATTTGTGAGCGCTTCGTCCAGGATAATATAGGTGACGGCGCTTAGGAATTATGGCTACAGTAGTTAAACTTCAAATCAGTATACAGCAGCACTTAAAAGTAAATATTATTACTGGTTATTATTAAGGAATTAGAAAAATACCAATATAGCAGTGGTTACAAGAACGGTTTCATTTCCTTACAATCCTAAGTAGGTATAAGAAATATAGGCCATTTACGAAGCCTTAAGTAGGTACTTTCTTATTCGATCGAAACAAAAATTGACGTCATCTAGGAAAATCTTGATAAAAATTCAGCAGGCTTATTTTTTCTAGAAACTGCCTAAATATAGTTCTACTACCACTATTTCTGCATTTTTTTAAATTACTCATAGAATCCAGTAAGACTTAGAGTAGACTTAAATTTAATAATGTTGCCAACTTACCCGAACCAGATTCAGCTGGAAGTTTTAAATTTTCTTTTAATTTAAGTAAGTGATTCACGAGATCCTTGTCACTCGATCTCCCAACTTTATTCCGATCGTTAACGACATTCCAGAAAACTTTTTTGATGTACTCAGTAGCGGCCGCCGAAAAGAAACACAACCTAAAAAAGTTTGAAAATATTTAAAACTCATTAGTGATTATGATTTTTTTGTGACAGCAAGAAGCAGAATTATTTGGGCGTTTGCGTGCTTCTGATGGCAGTCATTCTGATAGCTATTATGAAAGAAATAAACTGACTCAGATGCTTACTGAAAATGAAAATTAATTCGGTAACTTGTATACAATTCTGCATTGGAACAGTGTATTAAACGCTTTTTAATGTCACGCAGGACTACGCCCACATTAGTGTCAAATCTACGCGTGAATTAGTTCACTTTATTTGCGCCCTGAATGATTGTGGGACGGGTGATAGGAAAAGTATGTATGAAACATCTGGTGTTTACGACAGTTTGCGGGCACACCTACCGGCTTCCTTACCGGTATCGCTAGCTGTGCGGTTCGAGTCCCATTCATGTCGCCTGCGAGCCCAGAAGCCTCCTTTTAGTCTCCTCTTATGATAGGTAGGGAATACCGAGCCCTATTCTAGTCTCAAAACTACAGGGACAAGGAATAAGGCCCTAAAAGTATTTTCGTACAAGATAAGATACATATCTTTTAAATTAAAAAAATACCTTAACATTGCGGCCATAGCGGGCACGAAGAAGATCATAGTGAATTCGAGGCCACGCCAGAAAGTCCATTTAACCATATGGCTAGTAATATACCATAATGGAGATAATTGATCGCTTAGTACACTGACTCGTATTCCAAACGCAGTGTACGCCACTGTATCGGACGCATACATAGAAAACAGCTCCTGCGAATAGTAAATATAAAAATGTAATATAATATTAAAAGTTAATCCAAAACAAATTAAATAACGTTGGCTGAAAGTTGTTGAGAATTGATCGTTGCTCCAATTATTTACTCAAACACTGACCTGACTATCTATTTGTATACAGCTGGTACACAGCTGTGCTTAATTAGTTTATAAGTAGTTTGATTTACTACTTTTCATTTAAATATTTAATATATTTATGATTATTTAATACCATAGAGGTAAATTCAGATTCTCGACTGAGTGGAAATATATACTAAATT
>DWNY01001114.1:0-13442 GCA_018250635.1 Telegonus apastus | reverse complement strand
TTTAAAAATTATGAATGTTATTTACAGTTAGTTTAGATTTTCAAAATAAAAGAGTTTAGCAGGTCTCATTGTAGCGTAGATTTATATCGGTTTTAAAACTTATTTGAGCACCAGTTGTCTCGGCAAACGATGTTCTGCCATTTGGTTTTAGCAATTTGCTCCCGTGTCAGTGACGTTTGTAATGGTGCCATCTAGTACAAAACACGTACGTAAGTATTTCGATATAAGAAAAGTTACTTATGTTATGATTTTAAAATATAATAACTTTTAATAGAGTGGATCGATTTTGATTAAATTAAGCTTGAATTTTAAGTTAAGATACATACTAAAATTATATCTGCATTTTTATGAATTTAATTCCGTTGTTCTGGCGCCAATTGATTTTAAATACACAGACAGAGCACGCGTCACATTCTTATTATAAACACAGATTAAAATATATTTACATTTAGATTAAATTTTAATACTAGTTTGCCAAAGTGAGATCTCTCGCCAGGCTACATGATCACGCCTGGGGAGCGGCCGTGCTCCAATAGTCTCAGTTTGGAACTTGTAAGTATATATGCAAGATGTTGAGAAAATTTCGATAGCGTGATTCAGACGCGCCATCTCTTGACGAGTTGCGGGAAGTCAACTTCAAACTCGAACAAAGAGTTTGGTGGTGGTGCCGCCACATTTGATCCACAAGGGTTCTACCACCTTATAAAATATAGTCACATTCATACATCGCAACAATAAAGGGCGTAATCTCGTCATAAATATAGTCGAGTTTAGAAAGTGATATGACGATAAAATTATGGGTGCATAATTTCTAAGGCTCAGGTGGCAGTGAGGGTGTTTCACTGAGCACGGAATCTCGTAAACCAGGGGATTTAAAGCCTAGTTTACCGCTGAAACTTTCACGTTTACTGTTAAGCAAAAACTGCTTGACATTTATAACTTAAGTCGAGGATTAAGTTCTCCGGAGAGAAATGTTTTATGTCTCTAACAAAAAGTTCAGTTCGAGAATTCAAATATTTCGTCGCCTAACTATATTTCTGAGCTGTACTTTCCAAACTCCTGCTGCTTATTATAAAGTTTAAGTTTTAACCGTGATTTTTCACGCGTTACTTTTAAGGAGCGTGCATCGGTCCTCGACTGTCGATCGT
Source organism: Telegonus apastus (assembly GCA_018250635.1). NCBI lineage: Eukaryota > Metazoa > Arthropoda > Insecta > Lepidoptera > Hesperiidae > Telegonus > Telegonus apastus. The sequence goes on along the minus strand of DWNY01001114.1, from coordinate 12,294 downwards.
CATTCTTCACTTTTTGTGATCGTAACTGTAGTAAAGTAACTTTGGTCGTGGTAGGAAGATGGATGGTTGGACCCTGGTGGCCATTGCATATTACTGGCGGCACACGTATTACTTATGTGTGCTGTGCTTCGGAGACACATAAGTAATACTTGCTTTGGTGTAGTGAGGGAGATATACTTATCCGAAGCGTAGAGCAAAGAAAACGAATATTGGTATTATCTATATACCTCTACATTATTATGATATTGCATCACACTTCACAGATTACTATTGACTTTTTAATCAACGCCACGCTCGCATCATGTACATAGATTCACAAAGAAAATCCGCGCTCATTAATTAAATATGAGTGTTATATAATCAACGCGATAATAATCAGAACCATGGAGGGAAACTAGGACAGATATATCTTCTATCCCGCTCACCCTTACATCAATCTCCGTCCCGCGCAATATGGACTGAATTATTTTTGTCCAACTTTTTATACCCCCACATCGCTTTTATTACCGCGGGGAGAAATTCATTTATCCGGTCGCCAATGGCCAATATAATGCTTACGTCCTGTGCTTTTTATTGCTTTGATTACGTGCTGGTTTCGACATGGAGATTTTTTGTTATGATCTCTTTTGTACGTTTGTTTTACATTTGTGTTCAGTACTTAATAATTGTACATGTCGATTAGTCCATATGGACTCAAATTCTAATTTAAAGTTTATTGTATGTACATAAAGTCACTTTCATTGACCTTGCACGTTATGATGGCGTGGCCAAAACTCTTTTTATGCACCACTGCTGGGCACGGATCTCTTTCAACTTGGGCGAGGTTTGGAGCGTACTTTGCATCATGCTGCTACAATCAAAACGCATTGGAACAAGTTAAGAGGATACAGATTATTGGCCAACCCTGTTCGGATGTTCACGGGTTGGCCTCCAGTAAGGCCCTTGACGAGGCATAACTATACTCCGATAACAGACGGGATTGACGGTTATGTTAAACAGTGTAAATGTCGAAAAAAAAAAGTCGAAATGTCCACGATTTCCATGTCCATCAGCGGGCACCCATCCACCTTCTGACCGCGGCCGACGTTGCTTAACTTTGAAAATGCGTTGAAATCTTTCCAATCTGTGGGGCTATGCGCGCTTCTATGACTACGTAGGCACCTATAATACATTAATTTGTGACATGATCGTCCAATTCTTCGATAAACTCCACAATGATATGAGTTAGACGGCACTAGACATTTTATTACAACATAATATGTTTGAAGCAATTAACAACCGATTTTACGAATTCACTTCACATTAACCTCGCGGATACACAATATGAAGTTATTCGTGTAACTAAGTTGGGGAACGCATTAAACCCTTACCCTAATTTTAGTGAACGACAGTTTTAGTTGTCTTCGTAAGCGGCGTTTGGACGGAGCTTGACAAAATTATTCTATGATTTTCCTAATTAGAATTAAATCTCTTGTTACGTACATGTGTGACGCGTGTAAGCTATCACCATGCCGGCCTGACAGAGGGTTCCGGGTTCGATCCCCCGACAAGCATCAGTCTGAATGATGAATTTAGATTTCTGTTCTGGGTCTGGGTGTTTGTGTTTTTGCCTTTGTGTCCATGTCATCCGTTACATAAGAGAAATTCCTAGTGCGTAGCTACGAATGAGGAATAAGAAATTAACTTATTTTTGTATTTTAAGATTTTTTCATGTTCTTATTGGTAAATAATTATTAATTAATCGCATCTTTCAGCTTGTAAATCCTAATTATTAGAATGGGAATGAGAGTATGTTTGTAACGAATTCGCCTTAACTATTATTGAGGCGCGCTTCTAAAGGAAGTCCTTCCGTAATGGAGGTTTTAGCCATTAGTTCCCGCGCTTGGCATGTACGTTGACCACAGTGGTGGAAAATTCTGCTACCCATCTGCTAGATTTTGTCCCACAGTTACCAACGACATCCACTGGATGAGGAAGAGTGACACTATTCAAGACCCACCACAAGGCACTATTTATCAATTATATATTTAAAGTCTTTTAAATATAATTTAGGCACCGTTTTACTAAAATTATCGGAGGCAATTTAAATAAAAACGCTAATAAGCTTATATTTTAGTAAAAACAACGCAAATAAACACTATCGTTTCTGATGTCATGTTAATTTTATCTTGATCTTATTTCATTTATTTAATCTTCAAATCCGTATTGGCGCAGCGTGGTGCAGTATGGTCTAACCTACCTATATAACCTAAACTATCACCACCTAATACTATCACCAAAATTACTAGCAGTTATAGGTTTTACTCAAACTGTAACAATAAAAGGTACTTTGTAACGATTCTAACTGAAAGTCTAAAATTAAAAAATTAACATTGATGTGAAAAGTTGAAATAGTGAAAAATTAGATTTAGTCAGGATTTAATCTAATTACAAATCATCGTTGATAGAGTTATTTTAAGAATTCATTTAACGTCACAGTAATACAAATGAACCAAGTCGTATTTATTGTTTTATCTGTTTGTTGTCTGTGCGAATTAATTCCAGGAATTCTCCTTTACGTCGCATTATCCCACGGAATCACAATATCAAGTTGAGTGTACTGTAACTAAGTTCCACAACCCACACGTTAAACCTCTCTAACTTTACTACGACAGTCAAGGTTGTCATGCCGGGACAAGTTGCGGAATTTACATATCAAAATTATTCAGCAATTTGATTATCGGAACTTGTATATATAATCTGTGCGCCAACGAAAGCTGTCACTGTAGCGCCATCTATTACTTAATGAAAAATGAAATATCGAAAGAAAATTGTACGGCATCACTAGTAATAATTAAAATAATGTAATATTCGCTTAGATCCAATATTGCGTACTGTCCAAAATGGCGGACTAGTTATTTTTTATACACATCTTTAATATAGTAGAAATATAAGTAGAAAGAGTTTGTAGAGGAAAACACGATAAATAGTATGACGACTTTCTTAATCCAATATGGCGAACTGTCCAACATGGCCAACTACTATTATATTTCCAATCTATTAAAATTAAATTTTCTAAACTATATCTAATGAGGTTAACTCAATCAAACATAATTTATGCTTAATTATGTGTATGTAATAAAACAATCGTACTATGCGAAGTAATTTATTTTGCCATTAAATTCTGCAATAAAAATAATCTAAACAATAAAAGGCTTTAAGCTCTGGTGTAATATTATTATTTATAACTAGAATGATAAAACAATAAAAGTGAAAACCGGGTTATATTTATGGGCTGTATATTATTTACGGGCTCTACTGGAAAACTGTTATAAACGCCCTTCTATAAAATAGCCCTGTTAACCAGTCTGTTATAAGTAAATTACGTATAATTATAGAGCTATTAGTTTTATTAATTTCCTTTTAAATATTTCAATTAATAGTGCTACTTCAATGTGAAATTTGTAAGTTATTATTTTTTTAAGTTTTATTCACACGTCATTAGTACATACATGGTATCGGATAATTAATAAATTTATTTACAAAGTCAAGATAATTATTAATAACAACTGTGCACGGGGCCATTATTTTATAATCGGGAATACGACTGACGCTGTTTCAATATGGATTGGTATTGAAACAGCTTATACAGCGAGAGTTAACGATTGCTATGATATGATATTAGCCGGAATAAATAGCCTATGGTACTCTCCAAAATATAGACACACGCATGAAAATAACTACTAGCGGTCACGCTTCCAACCATCCATCCATTCGCCATACTACGATGCACAAAAACTCGATGTTAAAAAAACCCACGTTAAGAAATAGAAATAAAGCGATTAATTCTTCTACCGTTTAGAATGTAGCGAAAGTACATTCAAAAGAGGATCCAAATTCGATACACCGAAATTTTGAATGAATTCCAAGCGCATCACATTTGGCAACATAAGTTAGTTCGTGTATTGCAGTTCAATAAAAGGTAAACATTACACAAAGGTGTTTTAAAAGAGCGTATTTCGGAATGAAAGGTTTAGAGGTGCTTTGAGAGTATAGCTCCAAATTCGTGTTTCGTCAACCATAAGCTTGAAATGAGTCTGGCTGCAACTTATTTGGGAAATTGACGCTTTTACTCCTGTTGGCTGTTTCATCAAAGCTTTTTCGTGGTACGTAATAAGGGTTTGCTTATGCCGTAAGTCTATTTACAAATAAAGTTAAAGGTTCTGTTAGTGATGTAAAAATAGTATTTTTGGAGCTTATGTTTGTTTGCAAGATGTAAACAATTTTGCACTTTAAAGTAAGATAAAAAGGAAAGTCGAAGAAATCAAACTAGTTTATATATTACTATAATAGTTTATGTTTTTTAAGCATGGATTTTATATATTAAATGCTGTGAAAAGTGTGTTACAAGACAGACTATGTTCAAAAATTATATACATTTTATTTAATTAGCTTTTATCCATAGGTACATAGGAAAGCTCCCTACTTATTTTTTCGCATTTTTTTTTCTTTCAAATGATTGGAGTAGATTTATATATTAATTATTTTTCAAAAGCTTGCCATAAAAGTCACTCGTCAGCCATAATATCCAAAGTAATTTTAAGTTATGTAAGAAATTCGTTTAATACCTAAAGAAATAAGGTTGTAAATAGCCATTTTATAAAGGACAAGACAAAATTGAAATGGTTGAGTTTCACTACTCTGAGTAGTTTGCCAGCGGAATACTGAAAATGTACTAGCCGACCCAGTGAAGGCCTAAATTACTTTACCCCTATTGAGAGAAACTCTAAATTAATTAGATGATACAGAGCTTGGGCACCGGTGTAAATGTTCTGATGTTTTGGTGTTCTGATTATAATTAAAGTGAACCAACTCAAAGTGGGGATTAATTAAGTACTGTTTACGCAGTGCCAAATATTTCTAGGGCTGCGTTACACAAGCGTTTCAACGTAGGCGATGAATGTAGGCTCAGCGGTGACTAAGGCATTTTTAATACCTTAAGCAACATATGGTACACTAGCTGAGATATTGTGGAAACCTGTGTACCAGCATCAACAGTACCAACAAAATATAAACCACTAGTTTTGTCCCGCGGTTTCAATCGCGTTAAAAAAAACACTACTACGCTAGTAGCAACAAAAGTAGCCTATATGTAATTCCAGACTATAATCTATATCTGTACAAAATTTCATTTAAATCCGTTAAGCCGTTCTGAAGTTATAAAGTAACAAACATCCATCCATCCTCAAAAACTTTCAGCTTTATAATATTAGTAAGATGAAATAGTAAAATACTAAATACGTTAGAGCCGTAAAATCGTTAGAGCCGTGTCAGAGTGACCAACTATCTATATTGCTCGTTCAAAGCATATGTGGATTTAACCAAAACCCAAGAAATGTTTCTCGCTAGAAATATATGTGACATTGTTACCTGTTCGAAGCATACCCTAAATATAGCAATAAGCGAAAATTTGCGGTACAGTTTTTCGAATACTGCATGCATGAGATATGAGATAAGGTAACCTTAAAATTCATGCAGAGAAGGAACGATGCAGATAATATCTATGTACCTACAATAACTGTTACGAATATATTAAAACATAAACAAAATAAAACATTCATTGTTTACATTAATGGCAATGTAAGAAACATATGGTCAACTATGTCCGGTGTCTATGTGAAGAGATGCGTTATTTCTTTTAATCAATTAAACTTTATTTTCACAATAATAAAGGTTTTTCTACGTAAAATATATATAAAAGATTTTTTATTTGGATGACTTCACCCATTGTGGTGGGTACTAGTACCTATCAAGCAATGAAAATGTTTGATAGGCGACAACTTATCTAGCATGTATTGTCGCCCTAATTTATAACCCGCGTTACCCACGGTCGAATTATTTTCTCGCGTTCAAACAAAAAAATAATAATGTCCAGGGACCAATGCAAATACGGGATGGGATGTACGTACCCGGACGCGGTTTCCAATGTTTTGAGATAATACTTGCGAGTGGATTTGTTTTTAGTATGCAAATATTTGAGGGTATAACATTTGTTTCGTTGCGGCGCCGTAGGTGGCCGGCGTGTCCTGTTTTTATGGAAATGGATTACAAACGACCGCATTGTAAAATGGACACTATATACGAGCACGAAGACATTAGATGATAATGTACTTTATTAAGTTGTTTTTAGGTTGCTTTTTATTTTATAGTTACCTATTTCTGTGTTGAGAAAGGCGTGTAAAGTTTCGGTGTTCTGGTTCGAACAGTGTATTTAGTAAAAAAAAATATTATGAGACGCTTTTTACCCTCGTGCTAACGGAGACATACTTATTCGAGGCGTTCCAGCTTAGTTCTCAGAAGTAGCAACGCATCTGTTACCGACCTCAGGTAGGACTGTGATCTTATCTGGGCTTGATTACAGATGTGCATGGGCGGCAGTGGCCACTTACCATCAGGTGGTTACCATCATGTTTCCAAAAAATACATACCATCAGGTGGGCTGTATGCTCGGTTCCACATCTGCTTATTGGTTCGCCTCCTACACCTCCGCCATATCTTCTTTATGTCTAATAATAACTGTGTTAAGTGCTACAGTATTCTGGTTTGAAGAGTGCGTAAAGGATACATTGTATACTCATTCGAGAATAGCACTGCATTTACCAACCGGAAGTAAGACTGATGATTTCAGAAATTGATTGCAGTCCATGCGCGGTAGTGGTCAGTTGTCAATCAGGTGGCTATCAATGGTCGGCAGCATAAGGTCGTAGCCTATTGCCACTTACGTTCCATAAAATCCCTTGTTAATTATCCACTTCATCTTAACAGTAGTTACACTTAAAAACTTGACGAAACTTTTACAAACACCCGAGTTAAGAGTTCATCGAAACCCACTGAAACTCACCGAAATTCGCCGAAACTCACCTAAAAGTTCATCACTCCGCGTTTTGAGCTAAAACCTAGGTCAAACTCATTTATCCTGAGCCGTATAATATACAAGTTCACAAGTTTGGCCCAATCCAAACTAACTTAGCCGAATCCAAACTTACCCGACACGAATATGGTAACATACCTAAAATTAGTGAGGGGCTTCATATCGACTGGCGAATAATTTAGTTCGGAACAGACTAAACTAGGTTCATTTAACCGCAATTTGAATAACGGTTCCCTTTGTTATTAGTTTCGGATATTGTTTCCTTATGTAATAATTATCATAAGGCATGCGATTTTTTACATTCATATGGAATTCTTCTTGAACGTCTAAAATACTACTAAAGGCTACTACTAAAGGTCTATTTGCTTTGGAGAAACTGGCATGGATTTTAGTATAGGCAATTTAAGAATTAAAAAAAAATAAGAATTAATTCAAATTCAAAATTAAAGTAAAATTTCAGATCGTTTGCTTAAAATCAATTCACACATGATACTCATAATTATTCGGATTTGTTTATTTCGTTCATAAGACACAAGATTTAATTTTTAATGCGCTTTTACAAAGTTTCGATGAACAAAAGATCATTTTTATGGGCGAAGCTAAAGATGCTTGATTACAGGCTGGATCAAGTCTAAAATTACCCACACATCTAAATTTACAAAAACTTTGAGACGAGCAACACTGCAGATACTGTTAAGTGAAACGAAATAGGAAAGAAGGTTTTTTCACTACCCCCATAAGCCTTCTCCCGTGAGCCCTTTATTTTCGCTCCGTTGGACACAGGTCTTCATTCTGGATGAGAGGGGTATCATGTCTTTAACAAAGGTCAAAGACTGCTAACGAACTCGCCGAAGCACGGAAACGTGCAAGAAATGAGCCATTACCGGTCACCTATCCAATTCCCGGCCGTGTTTGAGCTTATTTTGTATATCGTTTAAGATAAGCACAAGTCGCAGGTTAGGTAACATTAATTAAGTTTATTATTAAATCAACATATAATAAAAAAAGAAAGAAACAACATAAAGGATATCTAAAGATATTAAAATAACACAGTAACTTATTCGTACATTAATTCGACTCGTAGATATTTTTGTTGCGCGAACTAAGCAACTAAATGTTGGAAAGCCGTCGGCCATCTTGATTAATGTACGGGATCGCGTTTAAATCCTTGTAACGCCTACTTAATGGTAGCAGTTAACAAGAATTAAGATTGTCAAACATATGTTCAGGAAGAATCATTGCATGCGGACCATTTGAAATTGTTACTTGTAGTTAACTGTGGTATGTAGCTTTATATGTCTTATCATGCTATTTGCGCCTATAATTAAAGTAGCACTTTTTTCTACCTTATGCATGTGTGAATAATTATGTACAGTGTATACTTTGTTGGTGCAATTTTAATTGGTTGGTGCAATAAATAAATAAACACTAGACTTTACACGCATTTCTCGCTTAGCTTCAGTTCACCACTTTAAAAGTATCTTGAATGTGGTAGAATCCTTTGTGATGAGACTCCGAAGGCACTACCGCCAATTCTATTTCTGCCTAATCAAAGAAGTGGTAAGCGCTGCTGTGATCTGTTCTAAGGGGTGTGGTAAGGGAGACATTCGAGGGGTTTCAACTTAGACCTCAGCACGCATCTGTGGCCGACCTTAGGTAGGACTGTGATCTCATCTGGGCGTTGATTACACATGTCCATGGGCGGCAGTAGCCAGGAGGGCTGCATGCTTGTTTGCTAGTTACATAACATAAAAAGTAAAAAACGGTATAATTTGAGTAGGGAGGTGTTACCGCCTCATCTACTTCTAGCGTGAAGCAGTTCTTGCGTTTTGATGGAAGGGTGTGTCTTTAAGAGTGTGTGGTTAGTCTTTAAGAGTGAGAACGGACTTGTTATTGGCTTTAGGTAGAACCCAAGTACTATATCAAGTTGATTGGTTGTTGGTATGACTCATTTCAGTCAACCGCTTATGAGAAGTGATTTCGTTATAAAATGTACTAGCTGAAACTCGCTGCTTCTTACGTGCAGACTGTCATAAATATTAGTGTTATTGTCTGCGCATATGAAGCTAGTTATACATGTAATGCCTTACTCTTAAATCAAATGTAATTAATAAAATCGTATTAGCAAATCGGTTGCATAATTTGAAAAATTAAAGCGTACATACGACGGGAAGCGATTTTATACTATGTAGGCGAGCTGTCTCTCATCTTCCCTCTCTTATTATTTGTTAGACACTCGCACTCACAGGCCTGCCTATGGCTCCCCTACTCTATTGTAATACCTCTATGATTCCAAGCCGTCACGTTAGAAACGGTAACACGTAGTAATGTCAAGAACTTGATTAATGCGAGATCGGGCTCAAATCTTCCTAATTCCCACTCGCGGCGCAGTTAACGCGAATTAAGATTCCTAAACACGTGTACTATGCGAATTAAGCTTTGTTTAACGATACGGTGCGAGTGGGCTCCGTAGATTTGTTCGCAATAAACGCGAAGTGTTTATTTTAATTGCTGAAACTTAACGCTGTTTTATGCTTCATAAAAATTACCACGCTCTTGCTATTCATGTTTATAGAAAAGCATCGAATGAATATTTAAATATTAAGTTGAATCTCTACTACTCTACTACTATTTACGTATCTTTAGTATTCGTTTTATTTTTAATCGATCGTTAAAATATATCATTTGTTATGTTATCGTATTAAATTATTTATTGAAAAAAACAGCATCTTATTTCAGGGCTATTAATGCAGAAAGCATTTACGATTTTATTTTTATTGGGCACGTTAGTGGAAAACTATGATTGGGCAAGAAATGTTATCATATCTTGAACGTTACACGAAAGTTTCAAATAATATCTTTTTACAAAGCGTGGAGTAATTACACTTTGTAAATATGTTTTTAATGATGTTTCTTATTATTAAAAATATTTCAGTTAAGCCATAAAAGTATAACATGTAATGCGTGTACTTCATATTATTATAATGTCTCGATTAAGTTCTAAAATTAAAGTAAGCAGGTTGCTTGGGAATTTCCAAGTAGTCCGTCGAAATTAAGTTTGCGAACACGTTACATAATACGAGTTGAACGACGGTTAATCTCTGTTTTACGGTACGGTGGCAATTGCCTTCGGGCCTATTATCTGTGTAATATGCAAGTGTTTATTATAATGATGGTGAGTGTAATCTTAATTATATTGAGGAGATTACGTTAGGGATTAAGTGTTTGTTTGATGATAGTTTTAGAAGGAATTCGATAGTTCAATATTTCCGCACAGGTACCGTAGTCATACTCATTTGCTGTTATCTAATGTTGAAATGTGATAAGGAGCTTCAAATGACTACAATGATGACCACGTAGCAATTTGATTGCAGAAGTGTAGCTAAATCACATTGAGTGTGGATTATAAAAGGGTGTAATACAACATTCATCGTATGCGTAGATTTTGCTATACTCTAAAGAAAAATATTATGAAATCTTATCTAAGATATGAGAAGCTGCATTCATAATAACATTAGATATATTCGGTATTACTATTCCAGAACAAATATTGACGGGTTTTATCGATTTACATTTAAAAGATTTTGTTAAGAGAAGATTTTTTAATATACTTAACGCGTAACATAGATCCAAATTTAAGCTATAGAATTATCTCAGAAACAAAACACCCGACCCCTTAAAATGAATTAACTTTGATACCCATAGATACTCATTCCATACATAGATATGATAAATAAATATTTAGTACCCTCCCCTTTATTAACCGACTCAAAGGAAAGAGGTTATCTATTCGTCACGTATTTTTTTTTCTTCATTTGCAGACGGCATATTTAAAAACTGTATAGCCTATATCATTATGACGACTGCGTCGATTCTAACGACACCTTATACGTTAAAATCCGTCAAACCGTTTGGGCTGTGGGGCGTGCCACAGAAATTGACATAAATATATACGCTCGAAAAACATTACCCTCCATCTGACGCAGTCGTCTAAAAACTGTCCTTATTGCCGGTTTATTTTTACGACATCATAACGTATCTAAGATCGGGCGCGATGAAAGGCCCTGCTTTCAAACCATCCCAATCATAATTCACTACTTGGTTGAGTTTAAATTGAATTAAGACACGGCGATAAAAGTATAATTACCATAAAAATCGGGTTTAGCCATTGCGGGAAGAGGAAAATAAGTTGATGGGAGGACAGGGGCGGGGCTTAGCGTAATTATGTCGGGTCCGGCCTTTATCCAGGATTATAATTATGTTTAAGGCCGACAAGAGGTATAACTGCGTCGTTGGAGTGTGCTCCGACCCTAATTTTGTAAAATGTTCACAACATTAAATCATTAGACAGCGTAATAAAATATTTTTTATATTAATTTAAACATTTCTGTGTGCTGTGTACTTTACAAAGGCACGGCTTTGTTTTAAGAAATTATTTTGTCACGTGATCAAGTACTTGTACCGTCAAAACGGATTTCCCCTTTTTCAAGATTTTTTTTTTGCTGTCATAATGTCCAACTCTCATCTCACATAACATCCGTTATAAAGCTTCTATTAAATTAGTTCTAGAAAAAACGAGTCTGATGGTCGTCAATGCCATGACGTCACTTGCCAGTAGTGGTCGGAGCATTGCTTGTGCAGCATGGGCCTGTCGGAAGTGTCGTTTGGGTCATCTGAGGCTTTAGGGGGTAGTAATGACAACATATTTTAAGTGGTAGAACCCTTTTTTGTTCGACTCCGGTGGCACCACCGCCAAACCTATTTCGGACTAATAACAGCAGTGTTAAGCTTTACTGTGTTCTGGTTTGAAGGGGGTGGGAAGGGAGACATACTTATTCGATGCATTCCAACTTAATCTTCAGAGATAGCAACGCATCTATGACGGATCTCAGGTAGTACTGTGATCTTATCTGGGGGTATATGTCCATGGGCGGCAGTGGCCACTTACCATCGGGTAAGCTGCACAATTGTTTGCTACTTCCTAGAAAAAAAATAAAAAGACCCATAAAATAACTTCATAAACGTTTTGCATTCACCGAAAATAATATAAAATGGAGAAAATTTGTAACCAAAGACGTTTAGGAGAAAAGCGATTTACATAGCAAAGTCAGAATGAGAAAATGATTTTCACTACAACCCGAGACCGTACGACCAGACTACCGGATTTATTACCTTTAGAGTACTAAAGCTGTTTCTATATAGATATCAAAAAGAAAAACCTAGTAAACGCTTCTTCTATTTTACCCGAGTGCGTCATAAGTAGGGTATATATGTCCATTTCTTTGGTATGCCCCACAGTCCACAGGCTTGACAGATTTGAACATATGAGGTGTCGTTAGAATTATCTCAATTGTAGCAGTAACATTAGGCTATACAATTAAAAA
>DWNY01001113.1:0-13443 GCA_018250635.1 Telegonus apastus | reverse complement strand
ATACAAACCAAAATACAGCAGGGTCAAAGTCGACTGCTGAAAAGCACATAATTTTGATGTAGTTTAATTGGTGGCAAATGTACTATAAAGTAGTCAAACTACTATAGTTACTATGACATTAAAATGATCTAACATATTTGTAATTGTATTTATTTTACTTAGTTCATTTAAATGAAAATGTAAACCTTTTATATTTCGGATTTGCATTAAAGTATAAACGTGATGAGATTGGCTTCGCCGAATCGTATTCTTAACGAAATTAGACCGCTTTATGCCAAGTACCAGAAGACACTTTATATTTTGAGGACGAATTGTTTTCGTTCCTTAATTGGCTCCCTTGGTTCATCATTAAAAACAGAAATTTGCAAATTGTGAAATATCTATAGCTTAAATACTGCCCTTTATTTTAAATTAACAATTTCAAATATTCTGTGGATTATAGAATCTTTTCAGAATCATTTTCTACTAAGTGGAGTAAGTGGCCTGTATTTATTCACGCTATTTTATCCATAATAAGATATTATTGATAATAAGAGATAGTCCTTATTACCTGTAAATAAAATCTTCATAAGTGAATGCATAAAGTTCCTTATTCTATGAGTATTTACAAAGTATGACCGCTATTACAAAAAATACCTACTAATTTTTTTTTAAATACATTCGAAATAATATGTGTTCTTTGTTCAAAATACCGATATTTTTCGTTTTTTTCCGTTCTATTGAATTATGACAGATACTAATAAATACTTAACTTTCACAGAGTATGTATGTACTATGATAACAAATAGTACTAATTTAAACTTTGAAAATTTAATAGAGCGAGAGATTCGACTAACACTTGGCAAATTATTAAATATCGTACAATATTTTATGTAAAAATGCAGAAATAAAATGTAGGTCATTAGTATTTTCATCGGAATAGTGCTTTGAGGTTACAGATACTCTTATGTATGTTATTTTTCGCAAAAAGGTAGATGGTTATTATTAATTAGTTGTATCTAGTTACAAAAGCGTAAAATATATTTCTCATTATATTTGTACCTTTTACTAACAGTGTATACTTGAAGTATTTCTATTAAACTTCAATAGCAAATGAGAATACGATTCACCTGTTCATAGGTGGTCACTGTTGCCCATGGACTTAACTAACCTTAAATTGTCTTGGAACAGTTGGAACCATACATTAGTACAACAAGGTTGCGTAGTTATCCCTGAGGAACTTAGAAAATACGAGTAAATGTCTCTGCATTATCACGCTCTCCAAAGTAGAACACAGTAGTGTTCAACACTGTATTTACATTGACATAACAGAAAAGAGTTCTTAAATATAGTCAGACGAGCTACGATTTCCAATCACATGCTAACACTTTGTTATACTAATTATAAATTTCATTTATAATGGTTACTTAAGTAAGTTAATATATGCGATATTTAAGTTGTATCGAATATATTAAGAGTATTTTTTTCCTTTTCAAATGCAGTTAGTTACTAAGCTATCTGTAATGCTTCAACATTCCACAACAAATATATTGGTAAATTTGTACTCGAAGTATATTTTTTTATATAATATTAACGTTCTTAACTCTTAATTTTACTGCTTTTAAATAAAAATAAAATCCCAAGCAGTAGCTGCAGTTTAGTTTTCTAATTAACTAACGTCGGGATATTATCCACGGCTTAACGAACGTACGTACGAGTTTACCCTAAAACTTTTTACGTAGAGGAAAATTTCCTACATTTAATGTGTGTTGTTTTTAGAACCCAACTACTCAGTTTGTTGAAGTTCTATCTTTTATGCGCCTCATATAAAAGTATCAAATATATATGCGTTTTAGCTTATGTATTACCACCATGGCTGGGTAGTTAGATAACAATTATATCTTCTAACTGTATTAAAGGGTTTTTAATAGTCTACATATATTACTATAAAGTTTTGAATCTCCTGAAAAATGGGCTCATATGTAGTTAGCTGATTTGCAAATTAATTCTTCATCAAATCAAAGGTATCGTTATGATTATTTAAAGTAAGTCCAATTGTAATAGAAATCATGGCCAATTACTGAGATTTTTTGGGAGTAGTACACTGGGGAGCTAATTACATAATCGCTACCGCCTCATAAGTATTTTCTTGTATTTAATATATGACTAACAAACAATCAACCGCTCCATCTGATGCTGAATGGCCACGGTTTACAATTTCATGTATCAATGTGTCGACATATGGTTCGAAATCTCATTTCACATTGATCACAGACACGTTCATTAAACCTACGGCTATAGTGTAACGTCAAATAAGGAATTTTTCTTTACCACATTAATAGGAAAAAAAATTAGTAGTTACACGAATAAAAAAGTTGAAACAGTGATCTTGACCGCTCAGATCGTAGAAGAATAAGATAGTTAAGATAAATGAGATTGTAATACGAGTAGTACCTAATACTATAATATATACAAAATGGTTTTAATTATATTGTATGCATAGCAGACGTAATTAGCACAAATAGTGCGGTCGGTATTGTATGTAGATGTTAGCTCGAAACTGCAACCAAAGCCCTGTGGTTCATTACATAGTGTGAACGTGCTAGTCCGCGGTAATGATACATATATCAGTGTATCTATCAGCTTAGCTTTTGAGTATAAAGTAGGTAATGGCGAGTTACTATGAGTTCATTTATTGTAAAGCTTAAGGTAAAATCAATATAGAAAACAGCACTGTGTTACATTTAATACTATTTGCAGAATTAAATAGGCCGATTTTGGCTATGTTTTATTTCGAAAATATTTCAACTACATTAAAAATCATACATTGAAAAAGTCGAATTATAAATGGTACTCCCACCCTTTGTGATTAATTAGTTTTATATAATTAATAACGTTATATTTCATTGAAAGCAAAATGGTTGTTAACTATGTATTTAAATCCCTATTTTTATTGCCCTAAATTACTAAATGGTCATTATTATTTTGTTAGTCTTTTAGACCCCGTTAATAAGTGTATTTCAATCAATTAATTTATCTGGACGTTATCTAGTTACAGAAAAACCTATTCCTACGTCACAGAAAACCTCTTTTCAAAAATTTTCGTCGAGTTTACGTACGCTGTAATAAATCTAGTTTGCTTCTAGTGAAGTCTAAATACAAAAGTTAAAGCATTTCACAGCTGTGCAGGCAAAGCTAAATGCGGAACTCGCCGAATTTAAATAAGACAGTAAATGAAGACTAATTTAGTTATCAAAGTGTTCTAACAAGTACAGTCTTTGGAATTTAAGGTGAACATAAACATAAGAACCAAACTTTGACAGTGTAAGTTACACACGAAGATTCTGTTTAACTTTTAAACTGGGTGAATTTTGTACGAGCAACAGAATACTTTCCGTTATAGTTAAAATTTATAAACGCTTCCAATTTATTAACACTTAAAGTTATTAATGGATTTTATTTTTAAACACTGACGTTTGGGAAAATTCCTCATATTAAAATTAAATTATTAATATCTAATTGATAACTATTCATTTATAAGTTTATACGTTTCCTCATTGAAGATTTTTAAATTTCATTATCATTCTCATAACATAGTTATAAATAATTATTCAATATAATATATAATCATTAATGTTAAGTATCTACGCTTATATCAAATTATTTAGAACCGTTTGGACTAAATAGGTACTATAGGTATAAAGTAATTGCGAACCTTCCAAGTCAGCCGTATATAGCTCTTTTAGCTCCACTCGCCCTTAAAATTGAGTGCGAGTACTCTAATTCATCTAATGATACAGGGAAATGTTATCGAGGAAGAAAGTAATTAAACCCGAGATTTCAATGTTTCAACAATTTTAAGATAATTTAAATGCAGATGAGTATAAGTCAGTTTAACAGTGTCGCATTTTATACGATAAAATTATTGTATAATTATTGTGACTAGTTAGTTGACCCGCCACAATGGTCGAAATTAAATGATAATAAAAAAATAAAAACTAAAATTGTACATCAAATAAAAAACTTTTATAAAGCTGTATTTTATTTCAATAAACTTCACTTCATAAGAAAATTCTTCATAGCAATAATTCTTTTTTCAATAATAACACAGCTCTAACAACGTCAATCTCCTCTTCTCTCCCCACCACTCTACTCCTACCCTACTCGTCACCGCACCTCACCACATTAACGCATCTCACCACTGCTCCTCTACAACCCCGTAACATTAAAGCATCTCACCACAGCTTCATTACATTTTATATGTATTTTAAACGTTTTCCCCTTAAAACCAAAAAAGGGGCTGCGCTGATGTGAATTGATTTGGTTTAAGGCGTATGCTAAGGGACAAGTATAGGAGACGGAAAAAATATTGATGCGTTAAGTGGGTGATTATTACAATGTGACGAATGATATTATTAATATGTATAAGACTTTCCTTATGTACTCAGACACGAGTTATGTTCTCGTATAAGACATGTCTGTCTGGAGAAGAAATGTCTACAAGGGAATGTCTACAGGGGAATATGAACGCGTCTTAGCCGATCTTTGAATTTCGGTGCTATTTGGATTATAAGCAGTTAAAGTAATTATAATCAATTTTAGTCAAATATTCACAACCGATTTTAACCGTTTACCATCATGTCGACTACTACTTCACAGCAAAAAATTAATTTAGATATAGGGCATAAAAACAATAGGTGTATTTAATGTCCGTCGTTAGATCCTTAAGTTATCCTGTACTTATAATATTATGATCCACCATCTTGTAGATATTACTGACACTTTAAAAGTTTAAGCAATTTCAAAATAAATTACTATACAACAACAAAGTATCTCTTTAGTAAAATTCGTTGAATTTTTCTATGAAAACTTCGCAGCAGTAAATACATTATATATCCACGGACTTAATAAATCTCGTAAGCCGGAGTTGGACGGCGTTATCCTAATGCAATATTTATCGCTCGCAAAACAAAATAAATCTAGTCATGCAATACCTGCCTGGTTATAAAATTATTATCTGATAGAGTACTCTTATAAGGGTATTAACAAATTCAAAACGTTACTAATTCAAAATGTTTGTGTTGGGTCGATTGTAACATTATTCCAGGTACTTTTAAACATTTAATACGACTGATGGTGTTATATTCCCTCAACATGTATGTATATATGTCCCACTGTTGGCTACGGGCCTCTTCCTCATCTGGCTAGGCTGGGTGCGTATTCCTCCACGTTGCTCCACTGTGTGTTAATGAAGGGGGTACGGGTTAGTGGGAAACCCGTACGGATTATTTCGAATCCGTCCTTAGGGCTTCCGACGAGATTTAAAGCATGTCCAATGATTACAACCGAGACTAACAGCGTAACGTATCTTCCGCAGCACGTATTAAAATTTTGCCACTGGCGATCACCCATCCATCTACTAAGCGCGCGTGGATTATCCTTTTTCCTTGTATTCATTTAGTTCCCGTCTTGATATTATCGCCTGATTTCATAAAATTATTAATATAGAGTTAGAAAAAAAAATTGTACAATGAAAAATATCGCGAGAAAACCAATAAGTTAAAAAAACGTTAATTTTCTAAATTTTGGTACATAACGTCATGAGACTTCAAACTTCACATCTTATCTACTAACAATATCAACATGATATCAAATCATCCAATATTCTTGACAATCTTTACGACAAGCATATTGAATTTTTACATTGACTTATTTATCGTAGTATTCATTATTAATTATGAGGGATTATAAATTATTACAAAAGGTAATTAATAATTCGTACGTCTTGAATAATATGTAACATTACATTTGCAATGGTGTGTGAACCGCTAATTGGAACGTTTGATGTTTGCAATTAAGCATTTATAGCGTAATTAATGTTGTAGGTTGATGCATTAGCATATCCCTAATTCTGTTGGCAAGTCTACTGAATATAGTCTTACTGGCTTATAATATTCAAGCTAAAGATTATAATAGTTATAACTTCGTATGTGTTGCAGAAATGCTACGTAAAATATACTTAATGTTATCACATTGAATAGTGCATTAATTAGCACTATAAAAGTTACATAGATTGATAGTTTACTACAATTTGTAATAAAATGCTACGAAAATGTTTTAATAACTTTTTAATGTTTTAATAAGTGCAGTGTGGCAGCTCCTTAATAATGCTTTCTACAATTAAATGATATTTGGGAGTCATTATGACATGGGTCTCAAGAACAAACACAAGATCGAATACTAGACAACTATGTATACTTGGAACAGAAAGTTCATTCGTTCATTCGTTCATTACTTAGACGTCTGGCTGGCTGAGGACCGAACCCGGAACCTTTTGCTTGTCGAACTGGCGTGGTGACTGTAACGCGCGTCGATAACCTTATTATGCCCTTCGCTCTTCCAATTTATACAAACTAGTAGACCCGTGACAATGTTCGAAATTCGACCATAATTAAAAAATTAAACCTAAAATTGTGCATCCAATAAAAAAAATCTATATGAATTAGAAAAACTCCCATTATAGGGTAAATGATGTTTAATTTGCTAAGATGCATTTAAAAGCAATAACGCATTTTTTGACATAAACATCTGACATGTTTGACGATATCTTTTAACATTGTCAATCTATTGTTTTGTTTTGTTCAATTTAATATATATTTTGTAACACAATTCTACATAAATACTATCCATTAAAAAGCTTCTCTGCATGAACTTTCACGTATGCCTAATATCATATTCCTTTCCGCACAATATTCAGAAAATGGTACCGCAAATTTTCTCTTCACGTATTAATATATAGATCACTACCTAAGTTATTATTATTTGTCGAATGGTATCAATGAATGTCTACCAAAACGTCGAAGTAGTAACATACGAGTCTTTGATAAGTTCTCACTTAAAACTTAGTAGCGGGTTCCGGTTTGAAGCCAGTAATTGATAAAGTACAACTATATCGACGCTTTCCGATGGGTCTGAGAGTGAGTAACATAATTTAAATGTTTTAGTCCTTTCGCTAAACAGTGAATTATAGAATAAATTGAACATAAAATGATATAACAAAATTTTGTGATAGAAATTATAGGCGATTCGACAGCCGAATTATCTACAGCTACAGGTAATCTGTAAAGTCGTATATCAATTGTCAACGGCCTTCCACTCCGGACGGTTTGATTGCCAGGTATGCACTTCTGATTTTACCAATTCATGCGAATTGGAAATTAATTGTCACTTGATGTAATGGTGAAGCAGAGAAGCGGTAATGGGCTGATGATTGATTGTATACATAATACATACATAGGTATCTCTATCTATCCATTGTGATGTGTGGTGTCAATACTTCACGTGATTGTCATAGGGGGGCGACTAAGGGACAGTATCCATGGAACAGGCAGTAGTGTTTTCCTTCTAACATCAATAACCTCTGCAATTCCTAACATACATCATGCTGGGCTTGACAGTTGGCAAAAAAAACAATTAGGGAAAAATTAGACTTTGACCAGTAGTGTATCTTAAAAGGCTAATGATCTGTCTGTCCATTTGTCGCTATAATATAATAATTTATACCTACCTATACAAGGTATAATTGTAATTATGGCATTTTTTCTACTTCGTTGGTCAAGAGGATTGGCAGGCTTCACACACTTATGACAATTTTTGATTGAAAGTTTTCAAGTAAACCTACATACAGGTTTACTCACAATATATTTGCTTACCGATAAAATTAGTGATAAATTACTGTCTAATACCCATATAAAGTCATAGAGGCGAGAACACCAATATTCACACAGAAAACCAGTATGAGAGAATTAATTTCAACCATACTATCAATATAGGTCCGTATGACAATACTGCAGAATGATATTTCCAAATTATACAGCTCTATAGAATAGCAAAGTAGCAGGAAGCTAGTTCAGTGGTTTAACTTCAAAACTAACGCGTCATTGATCTAGCGAGCCAACTTTACTGAACCACGTAGCACGTAGTGCACATACAAGTATTAATATAACTTACAACTATCATGGTTGGATTTGCTACGAAGTCAAATTAGAACCTGCAGATGATGAATCTTCTTATAATTGTTTATATTCTAGCTATTGCTATAGTTTGTATGTTGTTTTGCTGTTTATGAATACTCCTATATTTATTGAGAATTTGGAACAAAATTCTATGTATCTTCCGTTTTTTGTCTGACAGGAGAATTTACTTAAATTATAAAGACGAGTTTAGATAATTGCTATTATCTATTTTATGTTACGTACTTTATACATGAATTGTAAACGTTAGCTTTTTTATATTTTTATAGCTCATATCCGATTGTGTATTTAAAATTCGCATATGATGAAGAAGCAAAAATATTTTTTTAATATTTGAATACTTACACAAAATGGACAAAGCCTACATAAAGCCTACGTGATTAAGCAGATACACACTTGTGTTTCACGCTTATATATAGGTACTAAAGTTAAACGTATACACTTCTACATATACATATAAATGTACCTACAAATCCTTTCGTTTGATTTTTACTTATGAGTAGTTACGCTCAAATAACTAAATGAAATGAAACAAAAATTTACTTATTGCTATATTATTATTGCCACGGCAAAACTTTCTTTGTCATGAATAATGTATGGATTCCGGAAAAACGTGGATAAAATTTAATTATAATCATCTTTTTGCCATTTATAAACAGAAGCCGTAGAACTCATAGTATATTAAAATCAGAAATATTTTATTAGAAGAAGATGCTCTACAGAATTATCTTAGCTTCATTTAAAACCACCGTCACTTCTTAAGGTGTTTAGTTATTGAGAAGAATCAGTAAAAGGAAGTTCATAACACGCATCTTTTAAAAAGAGGTTTCACTTACCATGTTAACTTACTCTTGTGGAGCGTGTTCAGCTAGAGCTCAATCAGACCACGCAGTTATTTCGGTCAAATAAACTTGTTAATACATATTAATTAATCTAAATATAAAACAAAACAATCGTGTTCGTTGTTCCCAGGTGGCATTAGAAGGCGAGAGGTTGCGTCGGTTGCGAGAGAGAGTCGAGGCTCAGGAGCTGAAGCTAAGGAGGTTACGAGCGCTTCGCGGCCAGTTGGATAGGAACAAGCAGGCGAATATTGCTTTGAGTAAGTACTATTTCCTATTCGGACTAAGAATAAATATGGTCCATCCATCCCCACCGAGGGCCAATGCAAATGAAAGCCCCATTAGAGTCTCTCCAGTAGTTTTCAAATAACAATGGTGCCAAGTTTTCAAATAACTATGGCGTCAACATGTGTATTGGTGGGTGCAGTATGTGGCGATGATATATGTATATGAAGACGCAGTAGCCCATCTCCTAGATCTGTCCATTAGCCGCCTTATTTGACATGTACGGGAGGAGGATTAAGGTCGACACCAACCAAATTTTATTTTGATCATAACACGTTATATGTTTGCAATTCAATCATAAAATAGATACATATTCTTCCAATTAAATAAAATATTGGAAAGTACCAAATTCTACCGATACACAAATCATGCACAATCATATCGATTTATTTCATGGTGTACGATATTAGGCGTTTGGCGACAAATAACTCATTTATTATCGTGTGTCATAGGGTGGAGGTGGTCACATGTAGTAGGACATCACAAAAAGATCACATTCGTACAATTTACGAACAATTTCTACATCATAAATCGCACTCATAGTTACACGATCGTTGAAATTCAGGAGCTTTGTTTAAAAGCTCGACGTTCACGGGGGCAACTGAGCACTGCACTAATACAGGCGTATAAAATGAATCAGATATATAGTTATCATACTACATATTCAATGGAAGTAATTTATGATAGTGCATGAGTAACAATAATATGTTTTTTCTATAATATGAAGATTTATATTATTTTAGTCCAGGTAATATTACAGATAAAAGTAATAATATAATTTTAATATGTGGTCGGTCTTGAATTTTCTCTTCCCATGAATTATCCTCGTAGTCATTGCATTAGCATGAATTGTATTGGCTAAGAAGGGATATAATATAGGAGATAGGCAACAATGTGGACCGTTATGGACTTCAAAACGATGGATGGAATGGGAGAAATTTATCCCAACGCTAATATTAAATACATCTCCAACTATCACTCTTCCGTATCTTACATCGACATTTTAACTGTTACAAAGAATCACTTGTATTGTTCGTTCATTGAAAACCGCATCTTCCATCGTAACAATAGAATTTGCTATCGGAAAATGCAGTATTTCAACAAACACGTCACGTTTTACAAGAACTGTATTATATTCTATGGACGGAAGCTTCTCAAGGGTGAGTGCTCAATAGAATCTTTGTATTTCTCGCTTTATACTTCTTTAGCTTACTGAAACTCAAGGGGTGGCTAGAACACATTGTTAAGGTTAACAATTATATTTTCGTTATATAAATATTTGGATTGTTTAAATTTATGATTATAAATAAAGGTCATCTTACATATATTTCGATAAATGACGTAAGACATATACTTAGTCTATACATTTTTAATTTTGACACTGCTTACGAGCCACTGCCGCCCATGGACAGCTGTAATCAACCCCAGATATGATCACAGCCCTACCTGAGGTCGGCCACAGATGCGTCGTTGAGGAGTAAGTTGGACGGCCTCGTATAAGTATAGCTCCATTACCACACCCTTTAAACCAGAACACAGCAGCGGAAAACTCTGCTGTTATACGGTAGAAATAGGTGTAGCGGTGAGACCGCTGGGTCGAACCACCGACGGTTCTACCTACTACCTATAAACAAATGCGCTTTGTACCTACCACTATAAATAAACGCTTAAAATATATACAGTGGTGTTAACAAATGTTGAGTACTGGTAATTCTATTATTAGGACATCATACAAAATCTTGTAGATGGATGAACTTGTTGATAAAACTTTATAATCAAGATTATGATTATATTTGTTTTGGGTTCTGTTCTAGTTACGTCCGAAATTATAGGCTCCTTTCTTCTTCCAAGTTATTGACGCATAACTCTTTAGGACGGACTTGAAAAAACATAATGATGTGTGGCTAAACTCCGTTATGTATTTTAACTACAAAATAATTGAATTTTGAACTAATTCAATATTCAATTCAGATATTTACGACATTAATTTATTTTAACATGGACCCAAAACTTCATGCACGGATAAATTAAGTAGATGTACTGGCCCTCTATAGACCGAAAGTCATAAAATTGGTATTTCAATGCTTCCATTGCAGTAATACTGGTACCATATTGCTACTAGTACGTATAGATATAATGTAAGCCAAACAATCGAGCTTCAAGCCTACTTGACGTGAGTATTGATTCAAGACTGCGATATTGCGTACAGCAGTCCACTTAACGCTCTCCCATTGACCTCTTGCATAAAATATAGCTTTATTTATTGAATGAATGCAATTTTTCAAAAAATAAAGTAGCAGCGTTCGTGCTTCTACTTTAAGGTAGTTTTTTACAAGATTGAAGTAGCTAATGAGCATGTAGTCTGTAGCAGTGTTACTAACTACTTACTACTCCAAAAAGCCAAGTCGCTAAACTCGACGTCAAAAAGTCGCTTAATTGTATTTTCCCTCAGTCGAACATAAAATCTTGCCGTTAAACCTCTTTTGCCCCTAAATATTTGTACTCCAAGAGTTGAGTCAGGAAAAGGACGCGTCCATGATGAGCTGGGATGCACGTAATGAGTTGTTGCAGTAAGGATGCAGTTCATCCAGAGAGTGAAGTTGCCACCATCGAGGAGATTAGAAGTGACGTCTTTTTGTCTGGGGTCACCACTTTAGCAAAGATTTCCCACCAAGCTAGGTCATCATGCATGGGGACTGAGGAGTGTGGTTTTGTATACCTATGCAAGGTGTAGAGAATACTTCGATAGCATCATTCAGAAATACAAGTGGCGCCATCTCTTGATGCGTTGCGGGAAGTCGCTACACTATGAAGGTCATTTTGTACGTAAGTCACCTGCCATTTACACTCTTCCATCAAAACCCGGAATTGCTTCAAGCTAGAAATAGGTGATGGCGGTGTTGGCCACAACTATACTGGCTTCACCATTTTCTACCGTAATTATATTATTTGGTATGATAAATGCTAGACGGTAGCGTTTTTAAGCGCACACCGTGTGTGTGACGCCGTAGGTCATCATCGCATTCCAGTAGCAGCGTTAATTCTGTATCACAAATTCTGCATCGAAGAATATTGTAAGACAGATGAGCTTTTTCCAGAAGTTCCATTTTAGGGTTTACAAAATAGCAACGCATCCATAATAGATTTAAACTAGGCCTCCTATTTTATATAAAATTGGTTATAGATATCCGTTGGCTGTATTGATAATTTAACATCGGTGGACAAGATTCATAATAACTACTCCTATTAGAAAACATTGTACATCGCCATCAGACACTTAAACATTAATAATAATTTAAACTTAAGAGAGTAAATTTGTTACAAGTTACAAAATTTGGCAAATTTATTGTAGGTATAGATACAACCTCAATTCCGTGATAGAGAGAGCTTGGTAAACCATCCCATTTCCCGTCTCTCTAGAGATTGTACCGTGTAGTGTATATGACGTATTTGGTGTTCGTTTCCGTAACAGCACTATCTCGTGACAGGTAACAAAAATTGATTCGCTTGTTTTAGGAGAACCTGAAATTGTTGATTTTTGTGACGTAACAGTCAATGCATAGGAATTAGTAAATTTTGTATATTGATAATTGGGTAGTTGTTATTTATTGAAACACCGCTTTTCAATCGAGGGGCATGAGGTTTTAATATTTTACAGTAATGTTTGTATTTGAAATTATTATCACTTGTTATAGCAATGAAGAAAAATCAAAAGAAAACTTTCTAATTTAAAACGTCTCTAAAAACGTTCTCAAAGGTTTGTGGAGTCTACAAAATACAAATCACCTCTGAGCCAACGCGATGAACTATGCCCTAAACTCTTTACTCTCGGTTGTAAGAAAGTAATGGGGTGAAGATGAATTATAGCTAATTAGATGATGCAACGACTAACCATGGAATAAACCTGTACAGATGTTTCAGTCGTACGTACTTCTGTTTTACTAGTCCTGTGGATAAGTATCATATTGGTACCCTACGAAACTAATCTTGCTGGTTCCAAAACAAATAGTACTGAAACAATAGCTAAACCATATGCTACAAATCTATTGTTTCGTTCTGTTCAAATTGAATTACGTGTACCTATTATATTGTATGGTTATATAAGGTGATTCTCATAGTTGATTGGGTTTACACTGCTTTAAAATGTATGTACCTACATATGTAAGGCCCATTTACCTGGCACAATGTCATCCATTAATATTTGATGTTCAGGTTTGAATTAATATTTTATTTTTATTCTTTTGGAGGAAGATATATATGTGTTTTTTTTCTTTTTACTGTAATAGAAATAAGTGCGAGGGTGATAT
>DWNY01001112.1:0-13444 GCA_018250635.1 Telegonus apastus | reverse complement strand
TTTTATCATGAATATAGATTAATTATATTGGCTCCCAGTTATAATATCATTAAAGTGAAACAAAAAATTCAGTTAGACGATATCTTGCCTTATTGTTTTATAAGTAAATAATAAGCGTAGAATTACTAATTTACTTAATTATTTTCTGTTATTTTATTTGTTATTTATTTATTTCGTAACAAATGTAGAGCGTTTTTTAGCAATGATGCATGCCTTATTTGTATTATTTTTGTAAATACAAGTGTAGAAAATAAATAGTATTTCATAGTGTACCTGGTTTGTTTTATTGTTTATTTCCTGATTCTATCGACTAAACGGTACGGCAAAACTAATTTAAAATATACTTACAGATGACGGATGCAATCCCTACGAATAACAAATTTGTTTGTAATGAATCTATAACTAAGAACAACGATACAAAAGAAGAACCTCAAATGAGGTTACAGAACGACTCGAATGGAAATATTTCTTGTGACGTGATAAATAGTACGCCATTAGAAAAAAGCGTTGTAGAAAATATTACACCCCAATTAAATATAAATAACACCGTAAAATCTAACAATGATAGTTATGGAACTGAGAAATGTTTAAATTCTAACATGACTGCGGAGACATGTAATAAAGAAAAAACCAAGACCGAGGTAAATAAAAATGGTGATAGTATAACAAAATTTGTATACACAAAGTCCGATAAAACAATTACAAAAAATAAAAGCAAGGGACACAGTAAGAACAGTATAGTAAGGAGGAAAAGGTCACTGGAAGCAGAACCAATCCATGATGTTAAAAGTCTCTCACCTGCATCTATAGACTATACTACATCTCATAATATCAAAGATAGAGAAGAATTAGTTTCGCCTCAATATAAACCTGGAGGTATTATAAAGAAGGGTAACTTAGCCAATTTTAATATAGAAACATTGCATGTAGATTCAAATTTGCCAGCAAGCAATGGTAACGACAAACCAACTACAAAAAAAATATTTAACAATGATCATACAAGCAGTGAACCGCAAAAATACGATAAAATAGAAGAATTGAATAAAAACGCACGGGAATCTGCTGAAAATGATTCTAGAGAAAGTGGTGAGACTAACGAAAGTATTGAAAGCAGAAATCATGATTCTCCTTATACAAAGCAAAAAGAAAATATTTATAAAAGCAATGAAAATTCTGATGAATTACCATATACAAAGAAAAATACAGATAATGATGGTATCAATAGTTATTCTAAATATATTCCAAATAATGATGACCGTAGGTTAAATTATAAATCCCATAGTGATTCTCAGTACACAAGAAATCCTTCGATCACAGACGACGTTGAGACTAGCAGCGAAACTAATGACTACGGAAAATCCAAATCTGATAAAATTAATGTTTCTTATGAAGATAAGCATCTTGGCGCGAATACACCAAGATCTCTACAAGATGTAGACTTAGCAGATTTCAGCTATGAAAGAATACAAGTTAATGACAAAGGCCAAGTTGAACCCACAAAAGATCTTAACGAAAATTATAATTCAGATGTTATAATAACACCAAGCACGGCACCAGCCATTGATAAAACTAAATCAGAACCCCTTACTGTTGAAGAGGAATCTTCAGCAGGCGATGATATTAATGTGTCACATGAACAGCCAATTAATATAAATGACGGAGATGTGAAACCTGTAGTCGAATTAAATACTGAAGATTATAATGGAGGATCGAGTGAAGAAAACTCGAATGAACCACATAATAGTCACTTAGAAAAGGCAGAAGAACGTAACAAATCCTCAGAAGAAGAACAAACAAATAGCAAAGAATTAAATGAAAAAATTATTGCATTGACAGAAAACGATGCAGATAAGGTAAACGTTAAACAACAATTTGAAAGAATTCCCTTAGACTACAATCATGACAATAAATCACAAGTTCAGGAAGAAAACGAAAATACAGATAAGATTGAAACCACGAAACTGAATCAAGATGATAAATCAAATGATGGAACACTAGACTCACTCCTACCAAAAGAAGATGCATATGATGATAATTTGAATATAAAATTTGATGAGATACCTATAAAGTTGCCGGAAATTAATTTTCCTGACGATATTTTATCTTACGCTGGAATAGTAACGCCAAAAAAGAAAAAAAATAAAAAGAAAAGTAAAAAAACATATCATTATAAAGATGATGATGATAGCGAAGAAAACCAGGACGAAGTAAAAAAAGGCGCAAATGACTATCACGACCATTATGGAATCTATAACAGCCATATAGATAAAGATCATGCAAATTACCGAATATCTAACAGTCCTGAGGATGAAGACGATGATGGTGTAGTGGACCTCTACGAAAAATTTGTCAGGGAAAGATTTGGTAAGAAGGGTTCTTTTGGGAAACGATCTGAAAAACTTCAGACTGAACGTAAGCCGAAAAATCCAAAACTTCTCAAGACTATACAAACCCTCCTTAAACAGACTGAAAAAGTACGCGATGACGCTGAAAAAAGTGGGGATCCAAATGCAGGTTATATGTGGACCCTAGAATACGGAGAAAACCACTAACTTTGAATTTAGTGTAAAATTATAATTTATTAGACCAAATAGATACTACTAGAGACTAGAGATACTTTTAAGACCTAGTATAGATTGTAAGATATGAATTAATTTAAAATATATTGTGTAAGAGATGTTATTTGCTAATAAAAATCAATTTAACTAACTTATGTAAACAATATACTTATTTGTGTCCATTTCGCAAGTTTTATTAATATTAATTATTTTTTTACTAACCATTATAGAATAGCAGCCGCTTTAAATTCTATGTTACGAGAATGCGAACGTGTGTTTTAATTTAAGAATATCTAGCAAAGTATAGAAGTCCTACAAAATTGAAACATGTCTTATTTGATAGCTTAATATAAGCGCAATAAATTAATAATCTTTTGTAAAAAAGATAAAAGAGAATTTAAGACAAAAAAGGCAAAAATAACAAAAATAACAAAAAGATTTAAAAGATTGGGATAAAAAAGATAAAAGTATCGTATATCTTATACCAGAATATAATCTATCCATCTTCACAAATTTATAAAATTAAAGTTAATTAAAGTAGCCTATGACCTTTCAACGTAGTATATGACCTTTCAACTACCCCTATGCAAAAGTTCATGTCATGGAATCGACACTATAAAACAAAAAAAAATCTAACCCAAAGGTACCGTACATTTTTTTAGGGACTATAATCTATCCGTGTACAAAATTTCATTCAGATCCGTCCAGCCGTTCTGAAGTTACAAATTAACATCCTTCCATAATCTCAACCTTTTGCCCT
This sequence comes from Telegonus apastus, assembly GCA_018250635.1. Lineage (NCBI taxonomy): Eukaryota > Metazoa > Arthropoda > Insecta > Lepidoptera > Hesperiidae > Telegonus > Telegonus apastus. The sequence goes on along the minus strand of DWNY01001112.1, from coordinate 10,126 downwards.
TATAATATTAGTAAGATTATTCATACGTTATAATAGTATTAATTTCTTTGATATCGAAATAATCTGTGATTCAGATTAACGTGAAAATGTTTATTATATTCATTAGAAGAAATAATTAGGTAATTTGATAGTTATTAATGACAAATAACGAGAAACATTTTTGTTTATAAAATTGAAAATTACGCTTATCCACTTATGTCACCTTATGTCACTAGACTTATCCACTAGACTTTGTCATCACATCCTCATTACCAAGCTTTACATAGAAATCGTCAAAACCAACCATAATTATGAGACTCAACTTAAAGAATACGAAAAACTTAACAACTAAGAGTTTCTCCATCCACCTCCCATATTATATTATACTAGTTGATCGGCTCGGTTTCACTCCCGTTAAAGAAGTAAAAACGCATATATGTGCTGTAATAGAAACTGAAATTAGCGCCCGCGGCGACGGCCGCATGCGCGTGGAGAGCGCGCTTATGTATTTTTTAAAAATAACCTAGAAGTAGCCGAAATTACGCCTTAGACCTTCAGCTATTTCCAGTGAGACTCCCGTCAATACAGGTCCAGCCGTTTAGAAGATTACCTCAGCCAAGCAGACAGACGGACGAAAAATTTTAAAATTGATTTTTTTTTATAGGTACCGTGTATACTTTCAAATGCAAGTAGTAAAAAGTTGTTACAAACAGACACTTCAATTTTATTTATTTGTACAGATTTTTAGCGTGTTAGTTACAATTGAAGCTAATAGTAGCGTGTTCAAAATAAAATGAAAAGAATCTTAGTAATTATTACGTTCAGTAGGCATCATACACCCGTTGATTATGCCATAACTTTTAAAGAAACAGAGGATGTTATAAATTACATCAATACCACCTTGCTTCCATCTTATAATCGATCCAGACAAATAAAACTAAACAACACAGGACCAGCTGAAGGAATAACTAAACGTAAGGCATTTTTAAAAAGAAACAAAATGGCGGCGAAGTCAGGTGTTTGAGATCATTAATTCCCATTCAGGGCGGAATCGGCGAAATATACTCGTGACCGCAACGAAAATATTTTTGGAGCTGCTTTCAGAAAATCCGTCTAGGGTCATAATTTGAGCGCTGAGGTCAATATTTTAGACTGGAGGTGGAAATATTTAACGTTCTATGTATGGTAAGGATACATGTAAGAACGTTCCTATTTGGGTTATTTTGAAATTCGGTAATACCTTTACAAAGGTAAAAATGGAACAATTTAATACAGATTTAACCAATCTAAAACCCCCATGTCTTTCATGTAAGGTAAGGGAGACATACTTATTGGTGGCGTTCCAAATTAGGCCTCAGGAGTAGCAACGCATCTGTGGCCTCAGGTAGGAGGTGGGGTTGATTACAGATGTCCATGGGTAGCAGTGGCCACTTACCATCAGGTGGGCTCCATGCTCGTTTGCTACTTCCGAAAACAGGTAAATTCCTTCCCTTACTCCTCACAAAACCCCTGTTTTATATGGTGTATGTTTCATATGTCATTTTATTACCTACACAGCACTGGTTTTACCTTACCGTACATGGACTTTAAATTTGACGAGAAGTTATCTATGACTAGTATCTGTATCTACGAATACTTATCTCTTAAAAATGGATTGATCATGACAATGTCAAAACGCAAGAAATGTAAGCGAAAAGCTACTAATACAAAAACTGGATCACGAGGTAGTGATGACGGGCTAAGGTCAGATCGAATCACTCTAATTCTAGATTATTAGTTCGCGGGGTCGAAGCAATTGGGCATTCGGTTCAAGCGAACTCTGTAACTTGTATGACCTCGGGTTATGAAGATTGTTTCCAAATTAGAACGTGACCTAGGCCTAGATCCTAGACCGGGGACCGTTGCCCCGGGGACCAGAATAACTGGGGTGCCAATCTCAAAGTGTGGATCTTTTTGTATCTATCGCAGAAACATTAAGTTGGATTGACATTTCATTCTTCATCGTCTTAATGAAGAACGAGTGCGCTACTATATTTTGCCCCCGTTCGAAAAAAAATGTTCATCTGGGACTGTTCGAAAGTACTTGATTTTTTACTTTCTGTCTGTGGATTCTTACCGCACTAATGTCCCACCGATGGCTGTTTTCAGCGCTGCGAAGAGAACTCCGGGATCTCCAACGGAACGCAACTGGAGTTCTCTGAGCGCGTTGACCCTTCCGGTTCTTCCCGCATTGCGCTCTCCACACCGTCTTGTCCACGTTGTTATGCGACCACATATAGCGAAGTCCTATTCAGGGTTGCTGGATGGACGTTAAGAGCTCCTACTCTTGCCACCCGCAAACTCAAGAGCCCTTTTTTAGTGGTCTCTTACGCCAAGGGATACCATAGCCATATGCTGATACCAGTATTACAGGGACATGAATAAGAGGCTTATAGAGAAAGAGTTCTTGGCTTCGTCGATAGTACAATTGTCATGTTTTATTGATAGACACGGATCATTCCGAAACGGTGGTAGATCTGATTCATATTTCACTTTGGTGGTTGATTCGAATTATTCGCAAGGCAATATCGTAACAAAAAGTTTAATTTAAAAAATTCGATCTTAAAGAATGCATGTAATTAAAATTTTACTCTTGAATAAATAAATCTCTATAAAAGAATAGAAAAGATTTTAGGAAAGGAATAAGCTGGACCCTTCTTTGTGTAATAAATACCCTTACTCGTCCTAAGATTAGTTTCATCACGTATTCGAACATCTGAAATCGAAGATCAAATCATATCCGAACTAGTACGATTGACTCCCACATCTATAATAACCACTCAGTTGTAAATAAATCAAACACGGACCAATTATTTTAATACCGGACAACCTATCAACCATGCAAACATCAATAATTTGTAATTACGATCCATTATCATCAATTCTGGACTGTAAATCAAAACAGGCCATCAATTTTAAAAATAAAGCATACAGCAACTAAAACCACTATTACAGTGTACGTCAAAATAAAATAACTCAAAATTGACGTATCGTCTTGGCTATTAAGTAAAATGTGATATTGAAAAGGGTTAAGATTAAACGGGATTAAAGTATCCCACCTACGTGGTTCGGGCAGGTATAAATTTCGACCAAGCTATACTTAACCCTGTAAACGCGACGTAAATAAATAGATCCACAGCATTCGAGGGTTAGGGCTGGTGCGGCTAAGATTAATTTCACACTAATACATTTACGCTGAAACAGGTTCTTCGGAGAGTGTTAAGTGTCTTAAATGTTCCTTAATTTCGCTCGCTAGTAACTTTTCCTAGCTGTCGTTCACAGATCCGTGGCTACTTCTGAGGACTAAGTTGGAATGCCTTGTGTAGTTTTGCCTAATGACACCTTTTAAATCAAAATGTAACAGCATTTATTGTTACTGTTGTAAGACAGTTTAGAAGGTCGTAGAAGTCTTTATGATTCGCGTCCGCCGACACCACCGCAACATGTATTTCTGCCTAGAACAGCAGTCTTTTGTTGCTGTGTTCTAATCTGAAGGGTTTGGTAAGGGAGACGTACTTTGTCTAAGCATTCCAACTTAGTCCTCAGGGGTAGCAAATCGACTTTTAGGTAGGACTCTGATGTCAACTCGCGAGGTAACCTGCATGTTTGCTACCTCCAAATGATAAAAAGGGGGAAAAAGGGGATTGACAGTGACAGTTGTCATTGAATGACAGTAACTACTTAATATGAAATGAGCCGCATATTATTTTGTGATTTACATTACGTGTAAATTCTTCATAATTTAAGGCTTAAAGTAATCCCCAAAAATGAATATTTGCATTTCCCGACCAACCATATCCCGGTCGCGATCACAGTCCCAAACAAACATCCAGATATTTTAATTCATAACAGAACCCTGAGGGATGACCCTAAAATACTTCGATATTATTTTTACTAGTATGCTCTGAATCTTATACGATCCTAGTAAAACATGCTACTTTTTTATCCACCAGAAAATTTTCTAATTAAAATTACGTTTAAATACACTAATAAAGCTCGTAATAGTGAATTTATTTATTAATAATGAATAAATAGTAATAGTGGACCCGCCGCTATAATTAAAACTAAATAAAAACTTTTTCTTCTGTTCAGTAGGAAAATATTAATTATAGGGAAAATAAACTTTAATTTGCTAAGCTGCATTTAAAAGAAATAACGTATTTTTTGACAGAGCCATTTAACGTATTTGACCATATGTACCTTACATTGTCAATATTGTTGTTAGTAATGTAAACAATTACCATACCATTTTTTATTTCGTATACAGTGGTTTATTTTTCAAAAACTCGTTCGATTTCTGGCTGAAGAAAGTGATCACGTACTTCCTTTCAGTATTTTTCGATATTCCTTAGTTTCGGATTTGGCTCCCTACACATACTTGAAAACATCACCCTGTATATAACGAGTGTATTTGGGTTCTATATCTGTCTTTCATGTACTTCGTGCACAAATCAAAGCGAAGCGGTACTAGCTTCCACATACAGCTTCAATTTCGTTAAGTAGACGAACGGCGCCATTTATTTTATTGCTACATTATTTTTATTTCTCTCCTCTTTAATTAATGTCGGGATTTTTACCACTCCACAATTTCTCTAATGAATCTAATCAATTAGCGGCTTCATAGCCTTTTCAGGGAATGCAACTTTAAGATGGATGCACACAATTGTTTTGATTAAGAAAAACAACTTTTTATATAGACCACATTGCAAGTTTCTGTGTCGTGATTGCTACTGATACCAAGAAAAATACAGGAACCCCCACATCCAGAACAAGAATCTAAATTATTAATATTTTGGACCCTTAAAAATTCAGTTGTGTTGTAAATTGATTTGAAAACCATTATTGTTGTGCATATAAAAATAATTTTATTGACAGCTTTAGTATACAACTTTATTATAAAAGAATTGGGGAATTGGGACGCATCCCATTTCCCCAATTCTTTCATTTTATTTGTAACAAAAAACATAAAATAAAACACATTTTATTTTTACAATTTTTAATAGAATTTATTGTGCGTGTGTAATTCTCCTCTTAAATTGGATAAGTTGGATCGTTTATCTGTAGCTTCAAATATAATTATTAAGATCCCAGAACCTTTAAGGGTAGGTTCGAGAGTTAAAAGAACAACAATTTTTAAATTTATCGTCTGTTTTTTGTTTCGGATTTCTTCAAATCTCAGTATTTTAATTCCGTCCGCTACCAAAAATATTAAATTTATTGTCTCCATATAAAAAATCTGAAATAAATATTAAAATATTCTTTGGAAAGGTAGCATGTGGGCGGCGAATGGACACGGAAAACATTTTAGCTTTGTACACTTTGACGCAAGTACCACTATAGTCCACTTTGCATACCAATATTTAGTTTATCGTTCAGTGCACTGAATATTTTGTGTAAATGGCGTTGAGTTGCGTTTTCGCGATAATAGTCATCTTGCGTTTCGTTACCTAAACGTTAGGTACGTGTCATCATAAAACTACTTTGACTCAGAGATTTTAGAACGTGGTTTAAGGATAGAACCCCTTGTGGTCAATCATATAAGGCTCTATCATTAAAGACTGTTAACATGCTATCAACGTGATACCATTTTATGTACAAAAATTATTTATTTTCAAAACATAACTCAACTAGTATACGAGCTCCAAATTAAACGTCAAGATGTGCACACCTGTAATTGGCTTGCATGCTTAGCAAAATTTATATCTGTTATTGTAAATTGTTTAATTTGTTGTATAAAAGCTGTTGGTGTAAGAAATAAATAAATAAAACCGCAACTTGCAAATTGCAAGTGCCAATTCAGATTGCTGGAGACAACAGGCAAACAGAGGTCTACATTAGCTCGTAGTATCAAAACCACGTAATTGCTAATATCGTGCTATTCAGAGCTGGTCTGTACGGACCCGTCAACCCGTCGTGGCTTCTGAAGGATGGACATGAAAAGCATTTTAGTTGGTGCATTATGGTCAGAGTGCCACTATTTCAATTGAGGACCAAATTGGTCAATTGACGTGCGGTTATAAAAGCTTAGATACGTGGCTACGATGGCTTTATTTGGATACGAATGATTCGTTTATTTTAATTAAACGAAACACACTTTGTATATTTGTCGAATTCTTATATAATACTAGCAGAACCCCGCGGTTTCACCCACGTTAAAGAAGTAAAAAGGCATTAAAATCTGCGTAATAGCAACTGACATTAATGCCTGCGACGGCGCTAGTGCTAGTGCTATTTTCAAAAGCAAAGCTATTGTATAGCGAAAGTCTTGTCAAAATCGGTCCAGCCGTTTAGAAGATTAGTTCAGCCAAACAGACAGACAGACAGATTTTTTTTATTGTATATTTGTTATAGGTACCGTGTATATCTACTTTCATATGCATTTAGTAAAAATCTTGATATTATAAACAGACATTTCAATTTTATTTATTTGTATGATATACATATGATATAGATGTCAGTCGCCTTAAAGTCACGTATTGGGAATGAGAATTTAGCGCGTTTTCTTCCTAAATCTTTTTTAATCAAATGAAAATAAATCACATGGTACATTAATTGGAAATATTCATTGACGATATAAACTGAAATAAAAATTTAATTTTACAGGTGGTAGTATTTGTTTTCCGATGCCTTTGTATTTCTGTCTAATAACAGCAGTGTTAAGCATTGCTGTGTTCTGGTTTGAAGTATGTAGTAAGGAAGACCATTTATCAGAGGCGTTCCGAGTTAGTCCTCCGGGATATCAACGCATCCGTGATCGAACTCGGATAGGATTCTATTGTTATTTGAGGTTGATCACATCCCATATTATAAAAAAAAGAATATATTAGAAATAAAGATTCGTTTGCATTAGGAGCTATTTAATGAAAATGTAAATTTAGGTTTTAAAAAGTTATCAATTTGTGATTGTACTCACTAGACTTTTAATTACTAATCTAATCTGGCACGCTTATGTAATTATTGCTAAGTCGGAACATACGTTGGTAGGTAGCATTGAACAAAGTAGTTCTCAAAGATAGAAATATTCAGCTGACCTTCAATCGAACTGTCATTCTATTTAATTGGACCGTTTTCGGTGGCCAGATTACTTAATTTAGATACTACTAGTTATTGGCTTCTTAACGCCTAAAAGCTTTGTATTCAACAATAGGATTCCTCATTACAGCACTAAAATCCCATGAACTAATGAAGATATTTCGTCCGGAGTGCGGTTAAGTTGGCACGATTGGCCAGTGTGCACGCCAATGCAGCGATGTCTCGCCAATTGCGTATGGATTTTCGGTTTTGATTGCGCGTGCTAATTGTCGCCAGCTATTCCAAGTTGGTACATTTAGTTTCAAACTTACCAACACTATACAGTGAGTAACATACCTCGGTTGATTTTAGCCTAACCGTATTTGGGTTTTTATTTCCCTCTCATTTTTGTATATTGAGTATATTTTGAAAATTTTTCATATAAAGAATATATGAAATCGCTACTCTTACTGGCTCATTTTGTACGTTGCTAAGGTAGTAAAAGCCTATTGTTGTAGGGAGATACGAGGTTCGAATCCTAGACACGCGACCTCTATAGACATTTCTAGATCATTATTAGTCAAAGAAATGGGCGTATTCAAAATTCAAACAATGAAGAAATCGTAAGAAAATCCCTGAGAGTTCTTAAAAAGTCATAATTTATTCTTAAGCCAACATGGTATTCAAGTTTTGATTTAGGTCAGTCACATGCTACCCCTGAGGACTAACTTGGAACGTTCGTTGTAAGTTTACACTATACCACACATGTCAGACCAGAACGCACCAGAATTTACCCCTACAAACTTGCAGAAATAAATTTTGTTAACGATTGTACAAAATAATGTTTGAAAACGTGTCAAAACACTCACAAATATTGAACAAACGGTATTTAGCTGGCAGTTGTGGTTAGGATCGTACTGTTGACCTGTTTGCCAATCGAACTGAACCAATGTTTTGCCAATTGCTGTGTAATTGCGGATTTTCGGACACCAGCGTGAATTTTCGAACTGTGCTACGTTTGTATGTCCGAATAGCAACCCTTTTAGATGACACGCGTTTGTGTCCTTACTGGCTTAGTATGCAAAGGATTACGAGTTCAATTCTTGGCTAGGTACAGAAAAAAATTATGTTATAAAAAAAAGAAAAATCAAATTTATGTTTTTTTGTCAGTTCAATCCTGTGTTCTTCTTACTATAAGCCTTTGACTTTATACCTTGTACATGTTGTTATTATAGTACATTATAGTGGTATAACATATTTTTCACATACAGTAAAGACATTTCATATTTTAATTTTATTTTACTCATATTACCCGACTGCGTCAGAAGGAGGGTAATGTTTTTCGATCGTATGTTTGTACACGCCTTAGAGTTCCAAACGGCTTGATAGCTATAAGTCATGTTCACACAAATTCCTAAAAGCATTAAATTAAATAAAATCCCTCCTTCTAAATAATTAGGTAACTTAAAAAGAAAAATTAGTAATGCAGGCGGGGAAAAAAATATACCAAAAGTACGTCTATCTCCTGTTTTACTTATTTCTCCCTTTCAAGTTAATTATTTCGAAACAGCCAGTTTATAATAACATTTTTAATTTAATAAAATAATCCAGGCGTTAAAACTTAAAGCCGACAACGCTTGCATAGGTACATTACCACATTTCCTCCGCATTCTATTCTGTGTACACAAATATATACCTAACGACCCTCTAATACTGCACATAATAGAGTGTATCCAGTTGAAATATGATACACTCAGCTGTCTGCCGCTAATATACAAAATCCCTGAACAAATCGCTCTTCGGCTCCAAATCAACCAACGAAGCAAAATATTTACTTAGGCCACCTCACACAGAGAACTGTCGAGCGTTTTAATAAAGGTTTTGTACCGTTGATAGAAGAGTTTAATATGCTTGCGGTTTTTATTTGTAATGTGTACGTGCTTGCTTAGTTTTACTTATAAAGAACAAATAATTTAATCAGTAAGTCAACAAGAACCAAACAATTAAATTCTGATTGTGGTGTAGTAATGAAACTGATTTGATTGAAAACTGAACTACTTTTTACTAAATGCATATGCAAGTACATACGGTACCTATAACAAAAATACAATTATATATTTTTTGTATGTCTGTCTGTCAGTCTGTTTGTTTGGCTGAGGTAATCTTCCAAATGGTTAGACCGATTGTGATGGGAGTTACACTAGAAGATAGCTGAAGGTCTAAGGCGTAATTTAGGCTACTTTAATTTTTAAAAAGAGAATTAGCGCGCGCTATATGCCTCGTTCTTAATATTTTTCATGGACAAATGTAATCAACCTCAGAAATTTGTGAAACTTCATAGAATCTAAAGAAACTGCCGGATGCGTACTTGTCCCTAGGATCTATATATTTTTACTCACCGCAATATTTAAAACAGAGGCTAATTGCATAAGGCTGAAGCAAATGTAGAATTACTGGCAAGCAAATGAACTACGAAAAATTGTACCGTCATTTATTATACATATATAGACTTGATCTTTTTTCAGTCCTCAAAAAATATGTGGTAACAAAAAGTACAATGACTAAAAGGTATGCATGCATACTTAAATATAAAACGTGGTTTTGAAGTAAGGAGCAAAGCATTAAAGTAGCAAGGCGTAATTTTATTATTAAAAAGCGCAGTGTGAGTGTCGCCTTATCGATTTATTTATTCAACTTCCGAACATCACAAACACGTGTCAAACGCATTTGTATGCTATTTCAGCGGTCTATCTATAGAAAATACTTTATTTCTACACACACGCGTCTGTCTGTGACAAAATAAACACCTTTAAAGCCGATTCGCTTGTTAACGCGTCTTTATTGTCCTAAATGCAGTGTGGCGTTTTGTATGCAATAGAATAGAGCAATTCTTTTTCAAAAGGCATTATCAACGTTTTTTTTTATTTATTAAATTAAATGAATATATTATGAGAAAGGAGGATTCGGGGGTTACTTCAAACTAAATTGCTTGTAAGGCGAGAACATGTCTTTTTATATTTGCGGCAATGGGCACTTACCATCAAGTGGGCTGCATGCTGGTTTGCTACTTCCAAAACATAAAAAATTATAGGTGTTC